>JAAAKG020036818.1:0-19251 GCA_010014905.2 Druon quercuslanigerum
AACAAAATTAACATCTAAAATTAATAATTAAATATTTCCTGGTCAATAAACCTAAGATCAACAATTAAAATATGAATACTGTGTCTATTTTTTAAAATATTATTTAAATTTATTTAGAAAATTTATATTATTCAATTAAATTATATATATAGATTTATGATTGTGGAAAATCGATACAAATAAACCTCCCACAATAAAGAACAAAATTTACCAAAAAAATTATACAAATTACTTCCACAACATTTAATAATAATACATAAATTCGAAATTCAATTTATAATAAATATCAAGAAGCCACAGAAAGCTAAAAAAAACCTTTTGAAAATATTGCTAGTGCGAATATTGCAAGTGCAAAGCAATTTGCGTGGACTTTAAGCGAGTACAGTAGAGCTTAGACCAAGTTCATCAATTTATGAGTATAAAAAGTGCTTTTTCCCAATAAATATCAAATATTAAAGCATTTTAATAAAAAATTATTTAAAATCATTGTTGAAAATATTTAAAGAATAGCTATTGTGCGAAAACTGAGGAAAATGCGAACAAGAAAAGCACGCCTGAACGAATCATCAATATACCATGGATACTTGTGGTCCTAAAAACTTTTCGAGGTTTCCATGTATAACTGGACGATTAAAAACTTTTGGAGAAGGAATACGATTTTTTAAAACTGGAAACACACCCCTTAAGATTCTCGATAGTTGAGGGCCCATGGCAGACTGCAAAATAAGGAGGCGACCAGAAACGTACTAGTCTCCGCGTTGCTTATCGACCCGGTCAGTCGGTGGTTGGAAATATTGCGAACACTATACTTTTCCATATACATTATGGTATGACTCACTTCATTTGATCGAATCTGCGCGAGATTCTCACTTTTGTTGACCAAGAAAGAGGAAAATGATTTTTTTTAAACTTGATTTCGGTGTAAATTTTTATTTTAATCCCAGAGAGAACATATTTGAGGATAAGTAGTTGGTATCATCATTATTGAATTTAAAATCACAAGAAAGTTCGCTGCACGCGCGAATAATTTTTTTTTTCACGCATTTTTTAAACAAAAATGTAAAATCTGGATAGACGAAATTTTCTTTTTCATAGACTCTATTATCTAAAATAACAGAAAATAAAAGCAAGGACAATATTTTTGATAAATTATGAAAATTTTAAATGTACAGACACTCAAACCGTCGCATTTTTGTTAGAAAATACCAATTTACGAGGAAAAACGCTAACATATCCAATGGGGTTCGTGCATAAACTACGTGATTTAAAAAAATTGTAATAATGGAAGAAAAAAATTCTTTTAAGTAAGATTAATTTAAATACCATATTGAATGCAATATGAAACACTTTGAATATTTATATATATTGAAGTTTCACGTATTTCGTTTAAAATTTTCCGTTTTACACATATAACTAGTTTAACTTTCAACTTTTACTAAGAAAATATGAATTTTTAACCAAGTACTTAAATTTTCAACCAAAAAGATGAATTGTTCATCAAGAAGATTATGAATTACAAAAAAAAAACACGAATTTTGAACGAAATAAATCAATTTTTAACAAACTTGTTGAATTTTAACATCAAAAGAATGAATTATCTACAAAAGGATTTACTTTTCAACTCGAAAATACGTTTTTTTAGACAAAAAAGTTAGTTTTTCAAATGAAAAGTTAAAATTTTAATTAAAATATTTTAATTTTTAACCAACAGTTAAATTTAAATAAAAAACATGAATTTTTAACAAAGCAGATAGTTTTCAACTTAATAATTCAATTTTCTACCAAATTGTTGAATCCTTTACAGAACCCGATTAATTTAGGCCCAAAGCGTTGCATTTTTAACAAAAAAGGATGAATTTTTTATCAAAACAATTGAATTTTCAATAAAAAATATAAGTTTTTAACCGAAGACGGAATAGTTACATTTTTAGTAAAAAAAATGAATTTTCAGCCAAAAAAAAACAACAAATTTTCATCCAAACAGTTACATTGTAACTCGTAAGAAGAATTTTCAACTAAAGTAATGAGTCTTAAAAAAAAAATTTTCAACAAGGACTCAACCCAAAAGAGGATTTTTTAACCCGGAGAGTTAATTTTCTACAAAAAAAAGAATCATTAAATATCCATCAAAGGAGATGAATCTTAAAAAAATATTAATTTTTAACAATATAGTTTATCTTTTATGCAAGTAGTCGAATTTTCGACTAAAAAAGATGAATTTTAAACAAATTAGTTACATGTTCAACCCAAAAGATAAATTTTTCAGCAATAAGCTTGATGTTTTACCAAAAAACACAAAGTTTTAGCAAATTGAACTAAATATCGAAAAATTAAATATTAGTTTAGAAACTTTACAAAGAATATATATCCATGAAAAGATTTGTATAAAAATCAAATGGGATTTTTGAATTAATAATTTCAAGAATTTTTATACTATAAAAAATGTATATTAATATCCACGTTCACAAATATTTTTCTGCAATATTGTTAAATTAATTTAATTAATAATTTTTATAATGATTGCAATACCTTTAAATAAGACAATTTCAATTTAATTTAATACGCAGAATTACCTTTTATAGTTTATTATATTTCGTGAGATAGAAATGAATCTGATTTAACCATTACCTATTTTTAAAAATATTTTTTTAACTTTATTCTTTTTACATTAATTATCACTTTGAAGAACTGTGCCCATTTCTCATAAAATAAAAAATTCACGGGGCCACTCCCTTATCGCAATTATTAAGGTCAGCACGAATAGTCCAGTATCACGCCAGAAGTTTTTATCCTTGGTTTTTTAATACATACAGAAAAGCCCCAATATGTCACACGAAAAAGAGATAAAAATAAATTATTAGTGAATGTATAATCAAGGGTTAAATTTTATTTTTTATGAAAAGCTAAAAAAAAATATTTCTACACATTATTAGTAAAAAAAGACAATTTTCATTGTAAATTAATTTTTAATAATGGGAAGTAATTGGGTTTTTAACATTTTGCTACCCTATAATTGAATTATTTCAAACGATATTTACAAGTTTGGAAAATTAGAAAATATCATAAATCTTGGAAAAAAAATCAAACAACATGTAGATTTTCGAAAATTTAAACAAAGAAACTTTTTATGAATTTTGCAAGGTTTCAAGAAATAATAAAAAAATTTCTTTAGATTTCTAGAAAATTTTGTAATATATTTAATTTTGAAGAATTAATTTTAACATCAGATTTTAAAACATTTGAAAAGATTTACAAAAATTTCAAAAAATAATCCGACCAAAAAGCAAAATCTTGATGTTTGAACATTTTAAAATTCATGGGAAGATTTCAAATTAATTTCTAAATTTTCGAATAAGAAAATACAAGTTTTTTAATCGACATTTTTAAACTTTGCAAGATCACAAATAATTAGAAAAAATACTTGTCAGTTCAAATGATATTTAGCAGTTTTAAAAAGATTCAAAAATAATTTAAAAGATGTAAAGATTTCCAAAAATTTTTAACGGAATGTAGTTTTTAAAGATTTTACATAAAAAAGTTAAGATATATTTTTTAGTATCTTCAATATCAGCGAATAATTATTCGATAATTTATTGAAGCGTTACTTCAAAAAAATACTATTATACTTATATATTTAAATACTAAGTGAATGATGCATTATCTATATTCTAACCACATGTAATGAAGTATTATTTACACATTATAATACCAAAAATAATTAACCAAATACATATTTTCTTTGCGAAAGCTTAAAATTCTTGAAATTATTAATGTGAATAAAGTAAAATCTTTTTTTTTTCGATGGAATGCAAGTCAAAGATACAGATGCGACGTTGACAATTCGATGATTCACTATTTGTCTTTGTTAAATCATGATTGAACTGAATCAAGCGTGGGAGAAAATGCAAGGGGAATATAATCTACTTCTAAATAGAACAAGTGTCATCCAGAAGATAGATCAGTGGAAAAAATAAAATAAAGAAAATACAAATTCATGGAATCAATGAACCTAATTGATGATACGAGAGGAGCACGACCTTTTAAGTTGTTTTTTGTTCAACTTCAGATCAGGTTTGCGGACAAGGAACTGGCCAATTAAAAAAAATCGTGGGTTGAGCTGAAGGTCTTTTGGTTTACAAATTCCTCGAATCATTGTCAATGTCATGCTCGCGTGCGTCTCAGTCGTTAAATGATAATTAGGAACCATTGGAAGTAAGGTTTTGATTTAAGAAATGGACAGCGTGTAATTGCAAAAACCCTTTAGGATTCCAAGAATTTCAGTTGGGAAATGTTCAAAAGAGCTTTAAACTGAAATTTTGAAGTTACAAGATAATTTAAATAACGGCTTTCAAATTTGTTTTTAATCTAGGCTCGAACACTTTCAGATTAAAATGTTAAGAAGTTCAGAATGAAATATAAAATTTTGAATTTTTGCAATTAAAAATTTAAGTTCCTAAACTTTGATCAGTTTTAAACGGACAGTGTGGATTTTTTTAAGATTCACAACTCAAAAATAAAATTTATCCTAGACCTGAATATTCAATACAATATTTACACTAAACATGACGTATTTTAATGTACTCTTAGTGTACTCCAATCAATCACCTGAAAAGTTTGTTCAAGAATTGAATTGTGAAGTTGATGTTAAACTTCTCTACAACTAGTGATGTAAATTTGTATTTTTATAGATGAATGATTAAATAACAAATTTAATTATTCTTTTCGGTCTCAATTTTACCATGCAAATTACTTGATATTTTTATGGGAGCGTCCATTAATTAGGTAAGACGTTTTTGGGATGAGGGGGTCTGAAAAACTTACGAATTCTTTTTGAGACGGGAGAGGGGGGGTTCTAAAGCAGTTCTTATGTAAGTTTACACTTTCTATTTGTTTAATATGCTAGTTCAAACCTATTTTGGTAGTTGAAATAACTTTTTATACTGTTGCACACATGTCATCATTTGTTTTAATTCTTTTTTGTAATTTAACATTTCAGATACAGCGTACGTCTGACATTTCTTACAATCTTCATAAAAATTCCTTACAAGCAATTAAAATTCATGGAAATCCCTTACAATCTCTTTCAATCGGTTCAAATAATTGAAATTTCGAAAAATATTTTTAAATAATACGAGATCCCTTCAAATCTTTGAAATCCATTTAAAATTCAATGAAATCCTTATATATCTTAAAAGACATTAAAATATTGCGAAATCCTCTAAAATATGTAGATATACTTTGAATCTTCTAAAATCTCTTCAAGATTCTGTGAAATCTATCGCTTAAAAAAATCTTTAAAAATCTATCTTTTAAAACTATTAAAATTTGTTAAATTTTCTTAAAATCCTTTGAAACCCACAAAACCTCATAAAAATACTTTAAAATATAAAAAAAGCGTATAAAATCCTTCAAATTCCGAGAAATATTTCAAATTGTTACAAGATCCTTTGAAATCTCTGAAATGCCTTTAAAATTCACTAAAATTCCTTTAAATTATTTATAATTTTCGGAAATTGTTCTAAATTCCTTAAAATCCCTCAAAATATCTCAAAGTTCGTCGAATTCCTTCGGCATCTCTCAAAATCCTTTAAAATTCCATGAATTCTTTTGAAATCTTTTTAAAATTCTTTGAAATCTCTTAAAATTTCTCGAAATACCGCAAAATGCTTTGTAATCTGCGGAAATCGTTATTAATTCCTCAAAATCCCTCAAAATCCCTAAAGTCAGACGAAATATATCATTATCTCTTAAATCCTTTGAAATTCTCGGAATTATTCCAAAATATTTTGAAATTTCTTGACCTCCCTTAAAATTATATAAAATATATCTTAAATCCTTAAAATCTTTAAAAGTCCGTCAAAATACTTTATTATCCCTTAAAATCCTTTAAAATTCCGTTAATTTATGTACAAAAATTTAAAATCTCTTGAAAATATTTTGTAATCCGTGTAAATGGTTCTTAATTCCTGAAAATCCAGGAAAGACCGTCGAAATCCTTTGGTATCTCTTGAAATCCCGTAAAATCGTGTAAGATCCTTTGAAAAATTGAGATTTTCTCTGTAATTGTACGGGCTACTTTGTTTAAATTATTTAAAACTTCTTAAATACACTGTGGAAACTCAATTTTTGAAAACAATTTTTGTGCGTTTCTAGAACTGCTGCATTCTTAGTGCATAAGGTGCATCAGTTGGGTTGCAGAAATCGAGGTATCAGTGTAATTTGAAATCTATAAAACCTCTCGTAATTCCTTAAAATTGTTTGAAATAGCCTAATACTTAAAAAAACCCTTGAAACCCCTAAAAAGCTTTAAATTTCTCGTTAAATTCCGTAAAAATTTTTCTCATACTCGGAAATACTTAACACCTCTATTGTAATTATTTGGAATCATTTAAAAACCCATAAATCCTTTGAAACGCTCAAATATCTTTTAAATTCTCGTTTACAATAAAGAATTGTTATATTAATTTAAAAATATAAAATCTTACAAAACAAAACTATAATGAGTTGCTTTTATAAAGTTTTTTTTAAAACAAAATATAAAAGTTTATTGAAAAGTAATTATTTAAACAAAAAATGAATAACTCACCCTTGCGGCGGCGATACTTTTTTCTGCGGAAACTCCATCAATTTCTACACGTGCCCTCGCAGCACTGGCTGCACTTTGTTCTTTGTAAGATACATCCCCAGCTTGTACTGCTCTCATTTCTGCGCTATTCGCGATCGCTTTTTCCGCACTAAAACCATCTGTGACGACCTGAAAAAGAAAAGAAGCCTGGTTATCATAATTTACACTTACTTAACAAATACAAGATTACTAGCTTTTATTTGATCACGCTTATTCAATTCCGATCATAATGTTCTTTCTACGAAGTCTAATCGCATATATCATTACGGAAAATTTTTTACACTGCGTCATTCACAATTATATTTTTAAAGACAACAATTGTCAATATCAGTAACTTCAGTAGCATTAGCTGTTATTCCAATTGGCATATTATACATTTCTTACTTGGATTTTAATTATTTTTTATCAGACACTACCAACATTTTTGTAAAAGAAAAAAAACTGCATATTAGGCAATTTAAAATTCCATCCAGGTTTTACCAGCTGTTCTACTCAAAGTTCCACGAAAATTGAAATTGGATAAATTAAAATTTTTTGTTTTTATACAAACTAATAATTAAAGAGTATAGTTTATTCATATCATAAATTAAAAGTGTATATAATTCATTCGGTGTAAAAAGAAAAAAAAATATTGTAAATACTGGTTAGTTTTTCTTTGCGTAGTTTAAAATTTTACAAATATGAGATTATTTGCTACTGAAATAACGTTATAAATAATTGATTAATTAAAAAAAAAATTTTATAACAAAAAAGAACAAATCCCATAATTCTGGGTTGTATATTCAACTGCTTTGTAGAAACTATGTCTTTCTCATTTGAAAATTCAACAGTTTTGTTGACATTTTGTTTTCTTCCCTCACTGAAAAATCTTTTTAGTTTAAAATTCAACTATTTAGTTAAAAATTAATTTTTTAAATTCAATTTTAAATTTTATTTCCAGAAAGTAACTTTCAACGAAAAACGAAACCAATTTTCAAGAAAATATTTTTCATTTTCATGCAAAGAAATTAATTATCAATTAAGTAATTCAACTTTCGACTGTCGTAAATTTTATTCACTATCGTCCATTTTAGGTTAATTGAATTGAAACTCAACACTTTTCTTCACAAGTAGCTATAAATATTTAAAATATTTTTAAATATCCTCTAAAATAATTTTTCAAAATAAAAAATCATTTTCAATTTTCCTACGAATCTTTGGAACATGTTTTATTCTTTTGAAGCCCTTCTTAATTCTGAAAAACATTCTAAATTTTTTGTTTGAAATCTGCAAAAATCTACATTTAAAAAAAATTAGGTTGTAGTTTTTTGCATCGAAATTTCAGTACGGATAGCCAAATTTTGTCGGTACACACACTTCTTTTTTAAATTTTGAATGTTCAAAACTTTTCAGCATCTCCTAAAATTATTCCAATTTTCTCTACAAATAACAAGTGTCCAATTATTATTCATGCATCACAATTCAACAACATTCCTTACAAAATAAACATTTTTTAACTAGAACAATTAAAATTGTAAGTAAAAAGTTTAAAAGCTCTTCGAAATTTTAACGATTCAAGGCTTTCGATATCAAACAATTCAGTTTCAAACTGTTTACTTTTAAACATTTAATTTCAATTTACTCATCTTCAACAAATAGTCAAATATTGCTAAATATTATTCTTGGTTTTAAGTAACGAATTTAAATTTAAATGGGTTAAAAATTAATTGTTTTAGGCAGAAACAATATTTTAAATTGAATGAAAGCCTTTAATTACGAATATATTATTATGAAGTTATTTTTAAGTTGAAAATAGTTTATAAAGTTTCAATGGTTTTGTTATATCAATTATACTTCACTTTTTAATACTTAAAGCATAGATCCACTTTTAAAATATTTTATTTATTATATTTACAGTTGACAAAATAAAAATCTTTTTTATCAACAATTTTCAACTTCAAACGCTTTTTTTTTACTTGTTTAAGTTTTCAAGACTGTATTTTAAAATTCTTTAAATTAAAACAGTACGCTTAAAAATAATAATTTGAAATTGAAAATATTTAAAGTAAACGATTTTCGAATTATGAATTGTGCACTAAATGAAATCATAATAGAGAATGATAATTCAACTAATTACTTTAAAAAATGGTTGAAATCGAATTTGGACAGATTTTTCTGATTTTTAAAATTCCCCGCAAAAAATAAATTCACTGTCATTTCCCGGTATTCCGGTCTAGCTGCCATCCTGGTTTATGGTTTACCGAACATAAATTCAATACAGCATTTATTTGACTAGTCGAAAAAAGAGGATTAGAGTAGCGATCTTGAAACTGGCAAGTGCGAGGTAAATTTTAAACAGTCGATGTCGAAAGAGGGGAATGTTGTAAGAGTAAAATAGTTTGTGGTTTGCTGAGTGCCGAGCGATTCGGTTCGTGAGTAATTGTAATTTCTTTGTGTTAGAGGTTCGAGTCCTTGACCTAGAGGAAATAGCTTCACGAGCCAAACACGACACCTCGCGAAGAAAAATAATAAAAATATTCTAAAGGTAAGTTGAAACTCGACCCATAATTATATGGAATTTGCTTTTACTGCCAGTTGTCGCAATAATGATAATTTAATTTTCGATTCAATTATCTGAAACAGCTTTTACATACTCACAAAACATCGACGGAATCTTCGCAGTAGTTTCACCAGTTCTCATCTACCGATTTTAAAACAAAATAAAAAAGAAAATTACCGCAAAAAAGGCCTCGGAAGAGTTTGAAAAATAAATCCTTTTTTTAAAAATGATATTGTAGTTGGAACTAAATATTTTTGAGCATCAATATTTATGAATTGAAAATGCAACTGATTCTTGGCTGATTGCCATCCAAATGTTTTAAAAATAAATTGATATATATTAGAACAGAATGTGCCAATTGGAAATAAAGATCTGTTTGTTTCATTTTATGCAATTTTCTGAATTCAAAGGGTGATTTGTTAGAAAAATGTTCAAATTTGTCAGTTTATAAATGTATCAGTTCGAAATAATAAATGTCAAATTTTAAAGGTTCTTGACTCAGTTAAAAGATGACTCACAAATTTATGAATTTCCGTTTCATCTTTTGCGATCCTCTTTGTCAAATTATAAATTGCGATTGTCGATGCTATGTCACGATCGATTGAGCTTTTGAATATCTCTTGTTATAAATAGTACATTGTGTATCAAAGACGGAAAGAGGGCGAAATTTTGCTTTGGCAGGTATGCAAAGCGGGCAGAAAGTACCCTTTTCCGACCGTGTTCGTCTCCGTGCGAAAAAAGATAGAAGAATAAAGGAACTTACCTTTGTTTTGGAGGCACTGGTCATTTTTTTCTGTTCAAACTTCATAGTTTCTTGGCCAGGTGGTAGACTGGACATATTATTGATGCTTAATGGTGGACTCATGTTGTGAAGATTATTTAGAGAGGTCAGTTGTGAGGGTGAGCCTGTCAACGAAACAGTTCCTGAGACTGGTGGCGGGGTGTCAGGATCTGGAAATGTGACGAGAGGTTCTGTGAGGTCGCCTTCTTCGGCCCCACTTGTATCCCTATAAAACAAAAAGTTAGTCATTTTTTTTTTTGAAAATTCTGTAGTTATTCAGGCTAACAGATTTTTTAGTGGTTTCGACGGATGAAATTAATTCTAGAATACTAAGAATACAATTTTTTTTAAATTTCGAACATTTTGGTCAAATTTTGAAAATAAAAGTTTAAATTTTTGTAACAGGTTGAATTTTCTGAAAGATGTTATATTTTGGATTCAACCATTCAAAAAAAAAAAATTATGTATCAAACGTTTGGCAGTTAGGAAAAGATACTTGGATGGAATTTTCGAATTGATCTAAGTATCAACATTGAGACAAATGCTTAGTTGGGATTCTAGTATTTGGTCTTATAATTTACAAAATTTAATTAAGATACTTTCAATTTAGAATTGCATGTGGCATCTGAAATGAATTTGAATACGAAGCGTTGAAGAACAAGTAAAAATTGAATTGAATTTCGATGTTTGTGACGTTGAAAAATTGAATTTTTAATACTTCCAAGTTGAAAGAATTTAAAATGGATTCCATTCGAAAGAATCGAAGTTAGGATGTCCTTAATTTAAAACAAAAGTTGAATTTTGAAACGAAATTAGGTATAATTAGGTAGAATGTTTTAACAAAGAGAGAGAAATTAATTTTTACTTAATTCCTTATAAGTCAAACTATTGGAATTTATATAATTTGTTACGGTAAAGACTGCAGATTGCATTTTTCCGAGTATAATCAAGAACATTATTGAATTTCATTTTCACATTCATGCAATTAATTTTTTATTTGGATGTAGATAAACTAAAATCCTGAATTAAATTGATAGATCCCATAGCTTAAGAAGAATTTTATAAGATTGCTACATGGATTTAAAAACAATTTAACTAGTATCTGTTAGTTGAAACATTAAAAATTAAAATACATATCAGAAAACAAAATTTTTAATTGCTTTTGCAACTCATGAAATTTCATTATTAATCGAAAATATTTAAATATTAAACTTTTTAAAATAAATCTTATTTTTGAATTCTGATATTTGCATTTTTATGAATGGCCAATATTTCTTACTGTTGCAATTATCAATTTAAAAAAATTTGGATTTTGTAAATAAATCATGGCTTATTTTTCAGAGAAGACATTTTGTATCAATTATTAAAACAGAAGCATTTTTTTAAAATTTATAAGCAGAATTCATAAGAATTCAATGAAATTTATAAGAATTCGAGCTGAATTTGAACGAATTCAGGATATATAAAAAATGCACGAATTAACTAAAATTCGAGTGAATTTGGAAGAATTTGCATGAAATAAGAATAATTCGATGACTTTCATAAAAGAACTCAAGGAAATTCAAACGAAATAAGGTGAATTTTAAATTAATTCAAAATATTTCAGAGAGTGTTAAAAAAATCAGGAGAATTCCTAAGAATGCATATAACAATTTAAACGAATTCAGGATAATGCAAATTTCAGTAAACTTGGAATGGATTTAGAAGAATTCAAGAGATTTTGCTGAAATTCATACAAAGTTTAAACAATATAGGTGAACAAAATTTTGATGATGCAAAAATTTCCATAGAATTAAATAAAATTGATGTGAATAGAATTCAGAGTGAATTCAACAGAATGCAAAAGAATTGAACACAAAATTTAATAAGAAAAGGCAATAAATGAAATCAAATTTGAGTGAATTTAGCGAAATTTAAGGAAAATGGAAAAATTCTAAAAATGCAATGAATTAAGTAGAATTGCCTGAATTTAGAAGTCAAGTGAATTAAAAAATGCAAGGAAAATGTAGAATTAAAAATGCAGGTCAAGAGTATCTCAAAGAATTTCAAATCCATTGCTTTTAGTAAAATTGGAGTTAACATAAGACGAATTAAAGGAAATTAAGGAGAATTCGTTGAAGTTCACACGATGTTAAGATACATTTTTTTAAATCATATAAACAGTAAAAAAATTTTAAATTAAAAAAATGGCATTGAATTCAGATAAATAAGAGTGAATAGAATTAGTGAATAAGAGTTTAATAAACCCCATAAGAATTCAACGTGAACTTAAAAGTCTTAATTGTAAATTTAAAAGAATTCAAAGGAACTTACACAAAAATTTAATAAAATTGAAAAATCCTTGGGTTTTATGTTTCAGTTTATTGAAAGAAGTGACTAAAATGATTTTTTTTCTTTTCAAATGTGACTAGTGAGTAGTGACTTTATCTTCAAAAAGTGACTAAAAAGTTATTTGAGAAAAAAAGTTAATGAAAGTGACTTAAGTGTCTGTGCGGCAAACCTGATTATAAATAATGTTTCTTATTTGAAATGACATCATCAGTAATATTATTTTTATTATTAAAATCATCGAAAAACTATATTTTTAAGATATCTGATTTTTTTCAAAACTACGTTAAAATTACAAAAAAAAACTGAAAGAATTTCAAATTAATACGATTGACGTTTGAAGTTCTAAGAATAAAAACTTGAATGGAACCTTTTTAGAGTTAAGATAATTCAAGTCTAAGAATTTACAACCCGGAATGTTTTTAAAACTAAGGCACAGAAAAAAGAAGACAGAAAAACAATTTCAAATTAAACTTTGAAAACTTGAACTTAAAAACCTGGAAATTGTTCTGAATAAGGAGAAAGCATTTTATTATATCTCAAAAATGTATGGATTTCTTTTTTTTTCGTTTCTTTTTATCAGTTCCTATCTGTTAGGTGAACTAAATCTTAAGAATAAAAAGCTCACCTGTCTACAAGGTTTTCCATACTACTTCGCAGCCTGTTGGCCGAGAGGGAAAAGTTGGTAGACATGTTCTTCATTTCGGTGATTCCCCTTTTTAGTTCGGTGAGATTGCTCTTCATGGAGTTTGTTTTCACCTCTTTCGAGGAGGTTAGGATCCTCTGGGCCACCCTGCTCGAGCTGCTGGTGGTGGTGCTTGTACTACTGGTCTGGCTCTGATTTGTCAGCATCTGTTAGACCAAGCATTTTCATTCTATTTAAAATTCACGCATATGAGTCAGTATTTGAGTCAAGAAAGACTTGACTACTCCATGTAACATGTAGCTCTTCGCGATTTTTGGGCAAGTGCCAATGAAGCCCGGCTAAAGAGAAAGAGAAGAAAAAACTAAAAGAATTGGAGAAAGAAGAGATAGTCACTTGGATGAGAAAGTAGACAATAGGCGCAGGGAAGGAGGTGAGAAAGTGACAAGGTTTCTTGTACAATTTAGAGACAGTTAAATGTGTTAATGAAAGGAAGAAGCCAAGGTCATATACAGTCTCGAGGTCGTTCTACAGGAATCGTAGGTTCGAGAATCCTAATCGCAATCGAGCGATGAAAAATTTTTATCGTGGGTGTTATCCAGGCTCATCAGATCTTGTACAACTTTATGGATCTTCCGGAATTCTTATTCTAGACCTTCTTTATCTGTAGGGATGTGAGCAGTTGTGTAGTCAGGCCTGGCGGGCTCGATTGCTTGCCCCACGAAAAATGGGGATGTTGCATGAAACTAGATAAAAAATATTTTTAGAACCTTGAGGCAGTGAATAACTTTATGGAGAAAATAAATTTTTTTCAGGTTTCTAATACTTAAAAAAATAGATTTTCTAGTTTACGTCTATTTGTTCACATTCAGAAAGATGCGACGTCACTAAGGCAAATAATTGAGCACCAATTAGACCACTTTAGCCGCGATGTTACTTTTCAAAATTTTTCCTAATCAGGTTTCGCGGCCTTCTACTTGACACATAATTCAGTTGATTTTCTAAAAATGCCTAAAAATGAAACAACGAAATTAAAATTCCCTAAAGAATGTACATTATGAGCCAAGAAGTGTTTTGTGCCAACAACTTAACATAATAATTCAGGTAGTTTGATTTTTCCCGCGAATAATAACGTCGCACAAATGTAAACAATCTATGTGTATGTTGAAAAATGCCGCGAGCGGGCACCATATTCAAACTTTATTAAGAAAAAAAACATGTTTCTGATTCAATACGAAATTATTTCTTCTTAGAATATGTTATACTAAAAAATAAAAGGATCTTTTTATCTCATTTCATGCAAAATCCCCATTGATTTAGTTAGCATGAAAAGGGCGATTTACACATTAATATTTTAGTTTTAAGACAGTTGAGAATCCACTTTATGTCAGCTATGCGCTATCAAACTACATTTATCGCAATGGATTTTCCTAAGTGGTAAATTGATTCTATTGCCCGAATTCAATTCAGATCGCTCAGGCTGTTTATGCTCAAGTCACAGAATTATTTGCCACTCAAATATGTGATACTTTAAAAAATAATATAGGTATTTACTTTTATTTCTGATTCTGATATAATGTCTCGCTCTCTTTCAAAATTCCTTGAAAAATGCAGAAGAAGTTCAAAAGTTTTTGTCAGTAAGCAGGTAAAACTGGTGAAATTTAAAAAACAATTTTTTTGCACGTAGTGATTTGAGAATAAGATATTCGGGATTTGATAAGTTTAAGGAATATTATTAAAACAGTTGAATACAACAAAAAAGGACGCATTTTAAACAAAATAGTTTCTACCAAAACAGATGAACTTTCAAATGAAAATGACGAAAATTAAAGGAAATAATTGGATTTTTAACCAGAAACGATTTTTCAACCGAGATATAACGATTTCAACCAAATTGTTCAAATTTCAACCAAAAACGATCAATGAATAACACAAATTTTAATTGGTTTTAGAATTTTTAAGCCAAAAATACGAATAATAAGATTTTTTAAGAGACAAGTTACATTTTCAATCAAATCTATCGATGGGTTCTACGAAGAATAGGCTATCTTTTCGTTATCTTTAATAATTAGGCTAACTTGATTTTTTATGAAATTTAGTAAACACGTAGAAGTGTTAAAAGAAAGAAATTCTTTAAAAAATTTTTTTTGAAAGTCATAGGAGCCTAAATTACATTACAATCTGTAATACAAAATACTGGAGTTTTGAATTCGTAGGGAATGTTTCGAAAAGTAATGGGTTATTTATTCCTGCCGAAAACTTAGCTAAATGAAGTTAGCCTAATGCTTAACGGTAACGAACAGATTGCCTTTCCTTCGTAGAACCCATCGATATAAACTTTTAAATTATAGGATGAATGCTTAAGTGAAATAGTTGAATTTTCAGAAAAACATTAATTTTCAGTGAAAAAAACAATATTTAAGAAAATAGTTACAATTTCTTTTGAGATGTAATTTTTAACTAAAATGATTATGAAAATGAAATTCTTAACCAACACAGATTAATTTTCAACCAAATATATATACATAAAAAGAATATATTCGTAATAAAAAATACTTTCGTTTAAAATCAAAAACAGTTGAATTTATCCAAAAAAGATGAATTTAAAAAAGAAATGGTTAAATCCTGAACCAAAACAGATTAATTTTCAAACATAAAACATTTTTTGTTTGAGAAAGTAAAACATTGTCTTACAAATTATTTCATTTTTTACGTTAAAAAGACGAATTTCCTACAAAGCAGTTGAATTTTCAACAAAAAAGTTGATTTCCTTTTCCCTTTCGGACTACCCAATTTTTAATTTGAATTGCAGAAAGAACATTTAGGCCCTGTAAAGGCGTTGTGTTAATATTAACATTGATATATTAATAATAATATTAATACATATAAGTACATAATTAAATGTTTAAATTGATGACTTAAAAGCATTTTTTTTTAATATTTTAAAGTTTCCTGCCTTAATACGTCAAACTTTTGAAACTTTGGAACGTTGCCAAAATTTCATGAAACTTTACAACCCTATTTATCTTGATTTTATTTTTAAATGATTTTCTTCCGATATTTAAACCCAAAAGCAGTTTTACTGCCAAGTGCCCTCTTTTGAATTCAAATGATGTAACTCATAATAATTTTTGAATGATTAAATTTTTTTTCGGATACACATGTTAGAAGTTAGAGATAACTCTTGGCTCAATATTTCATCAGCTTGACAGGCAACATTTTCGTTCTAGGATTCGAGTAGGAAATTGACATTAGTGACACTTCTGCTCGAATGAGCCAGAAGAAGAAAATATAGAATTCCGAGAGGTGAAATAATTGGGATTTCGGTCTTCGAATGAAACGGTGTCTGTGACCAAAAGAACAAAAGACATCGATGACTGTAATTTATTTTTGGTTATTCTGTCAGAGTTACGGTTTGCTAGGAAACATGAATAAGTGGGCAATCCCGCGTTACTCTAGGACCACTTCGGAAAAATCGTGGGCGTCGCGACGAGCGTCTTCGAGACGTCTTTCGCACGCGCCAGTCGGCGAAAGACATTTTTACAAGACCGCAGACACATTAGCGCAAAATTAACGACATATTTAATTACAGGAAAGGATCAAGAATCCCAATTAAAATGACTAACGACTTCTCCGGATTTACTTATGTAATAAATCTGCGCGATGGACAAAATAAATGGTTATGAACCGATAAATCGATCTGATCTAGAGGTAGATTTATGGATAAAAAAAAAAAAGAAAACTAATAATTTGAGATTAAAAATGATTTAAAAGGTTTCATAAAAAAACGATTTTAAAAGAAGAGAAACAAGTTTTGAAAAGTGTTATCTGGGGATAAATAAATTATTATAAAATTCTTTAAACTTGTTGAGGAAGATTGTAGGGGAGTTCTAATATAGAGAAACTAGTTTATGTATAAAATGCCAATAGTTAGTAAAAAAAGGAACTGATCTCAGCTAAAATTTATTGTGATATAAGAAAGGAACTCGTCAGTGACAAAAGTAACTTAAGGTTTTTTTAAATTAAATTTTTTAAGACTTGTTATGCATATTATTAACTACTATTCAATTATTGAATGACTTGTGATATCTAAATTTTAAAGTTAACAAAATAAAAATTTTTTAAATACGAATCAAAAGTTTTCTCCCCAGATTTAATTATTTAAAAAAAAAAAAAAATCGCCAAATCAGCCAAATATTATTATATCTGCTTGAAATTTGGTATACACACGCAATATACTCTAGAGATGCATAAACAATAAATAAAAATTTAACTGACTATTATTTAATAATAAATAATTGCAAATGAAGATCAGTCGATAATCGTATTTTTTTAGTTCCATCGATCATTTTTTCACTCACTAATCAACGAAGTTTCTTCAAAATTTTTAGATAAATTCATTGAAAATTGACGAAATTATAGGTATTTGATAAGAAAGCATTCGACTCCTGGAATCCTGTTTGTGGATGAAACTAAAAAAACATGGTTACCGACCGATCTCAATTTGCAATTAAATTTGTTAAATAAGAGGCAGCTTTATTTTTCTTCTTCATTTTCTAGGCATCACTAGAGTATAGTGTATGAGTATTTCAAATTTCAAACGGTTTCTATAATATTTGACTGAGTTATGACGATTTCGATTTTAAAAACTAACTGCATTTGGGGACAAATTTATTTCACTACTTTAATTTTATTATTAAAAATGTTGATTGTAAAAAAAACGTTAAAAAAAGTTCGGTTTGTCATATGCTATAAAACCTAATATGAAAAGTTTAAGATATCCATTGATATAAACTTGATATAAACTATTGATATAAAATAAAAAGATATAGTTTGAAAAATTTTTCATTTTTGAACTTTGAAATTTACATATCACGAGACACTTTGACAATAATTCCCTCAATCCTCAATATCCAAACATCTGTAGAGAATAACGAGCCGAAACGGTTTTTTATTTGTCCTTTTTTGTCATATGATTATCTTTAATAATAAAAATTGAAAACTAAATAAGTTTGACGATAGTTATTATATTGAATTACAAGCTAAAAAATTTATAAACAGGTTTGAAATTGTTTAAAAAATGTAAAGGCTAGATTTAAAAAAAATTAGAATCAATGCAAATATTAAAATAATAATAATAATAATAATAATAATAATAATAATAAATCTTAAAGGAATTTTAGAACTGAATGGTCTAAGTGAAATGTTTGAGAACTACAGACGTAGATATCTTTAAAATCCATCAAATAACAAATTTTCATACGATTGTTATGCATTTTTCAACAAATATTTTAAATTTTGGTTTTGCCCAAAAAACACTCAAGTTTTACGGTTTATTAATTAAAAATATTAAAAATGGAGAGACTTTAAACTTGGAAAACGCATTAAATTAATTTAAAATCTGAATTATATCTCAATATATTGTCATAAATTGAAAAGCATGTTCTCTAATTTCCTTTTTCTCTTCCCGTTCTTTGTCTTATCTTTGTTTAATTCTTTTTTTTTTATCTGTAAAAATAAAAGCATTGCCATATTTGACAAGGGTTTGTTAGATGAGCATCGAAACATTGATAGGTTTTGTTTTAAAGATTTTTAGTTTAAAGATTATAAAAGAAAAAAGGGAGACGAGATAAAGAAAGCTAGAAATAAAGAGAGAAAGGGGATGTAGAGGTCATCTTCTTTTTCCTCTTCCGTTATTTGAAATTTTTGGAATTTGAATGCTTGTCCAAATTTTAATCAGGTGTTTCTTCGCAGTAACTTGTTTTATGCTAAGAAATTTGGTTTTAACCGTTTAGATTTAAACGTAAAGATAAAAGAATGAAATATTTTAATGTAATTTCGCATTCGAAAATTCCTTATGAGACATTGGAAAAATAGAATACAATAATTTACCTGTGATGTTGTGACTGGATGGTGTGAATGAGTTACGTGTGACCTTCCTCCCACCAAGTTTTTATTCTTTTGGAAATTCTCCATGACGGCATGCATGTCCCCATTTTCGCCCCCATCCGCCGGGAAATCCGACATCTGCAAGAAATAAAAGGAAAGTGTTACAGTTTGAATTTGAAACTCAAATATGAAAAAAAATACTATTTTTAACCTTTAAGTATGGACGTGGTTTCGATTTTGCACTAACATGGACATGAGGTATCACAAGCTGATGTATACCCACATATCAGAAGCATGGTGAGGTCTGGGAGACCACACGTCCATACATCTATAGCAATTCGTCATTTAGGTTTGTTTTTGTGTAAGGGTGCGTTCACATATTACGTAACGCGCATAAGGGGGGAGGGGGTCTGCTACAGCGCAGCGCCTATATTAAAGTTACATAC
>JAAAKG020036829.1:0-15278 GCA_010014905.2 Druon quercuslanigerum
AACAGTGTCTTTATACCATCAGTATAAATTGGCGGAAATTTGATTCTTATTGTGAAACCATAAAAAACCATTAAAAACCATAAAAACCATAAAAACCATAAAAATTGTTTTTTAAAGGGTGATTTAGAAAAGGGGTTCGAAACGTGACCGATCACACTTTTGTGACCAAAGCGAGTTCAAAAAGGGTTAACAGTGTCTTTATAACATCAGTATAAATTGGCGGAAATTTGATTCTTATTGTGAAACCATAGAAAAAACCATAAAAATCATGGTTTTTTGCGTTTCTCTCAGGTAATATGCAAAATTTCCAAAAATGTTTCAGGCAAAAGTTGTAGATCGCATTAAAATACACTTTTCTGTTTCGAGAATTTTTATCTACGACTGATAATTTCCGAGAAACTTAGAGATACATCTATTTTCGGCTGCTTCTGTGATCAGTCGGTGGCGCTTGTTTTTTTTAAGGGCGCGTTGGAAAAGGGGTTCAAAACGTGACCGATCACTCTTTTGTGACCAAGGTGAGTTGGAAAAGGGTTAATAGCATTTTTAAACCATCAATATAAATTGGCGAAGATATGATTTTCATGGTGAAACGATAATAAAACCCATAAAAACCGTGGTTCTTTGCGTTTATCTCAGGTAATATCTAAATTTTCAAAAAATGTCTGAGACAAAAGTTGCGGATCGCATTAAAGTACACTTATTTTTAAAGAATTTTTTTCGACGAGTGATTCTTTCCCAGAAAATTAAAGATACATCGATTTCCGGTCCGTGACTAATTACAGGGGTTCCTTCCCGCGCTTAAAAATACTCCAACCTTCCCGTGGTAAAGAGCGTAAGTATAGGTATCAAAGGTATCAAAGATGATTTTCTCAGAAAATTTCACACATAGAAAAAACTTCTTGCAACAAAAAAAATGTATTTTGTTAAGGTCTACAACTTTTATTCATATCATTTTTTATAATTTTGCATTTTAGCTGAGATAAACCCAAAAATCATGATTTCTTTTTTTATGAAAATCGATTTACTACCGATTTTCTGGAAAACTATCATTCGTAAAAAAAATTCTTATAATAAGAAATGTGTATTTTGATGAGAATAACAATTTTTGATTCAATAATTTTTCAAAATTTTGCATATTAGCTGAAATAAACGCAAAAATGAACTGTTTTGTTGCGAAGTCGACGCCTCCATTCAATACCGCTCCTCCTTGCGTTCCGGGGTACCGTGCCACGTATTACAACGGCCTGAACGCAACAAGGAGCTGTATGGAATGGAGGCTTCGAATTAAAAAAAAACTTTTCTTTTTTTTATAAACTTTAAAGTAAAACAATAACAAAAAATTAAATCACACTATCTATTTCAAAATCATAGTGTGAATTTTTAAACTTATTGTCAAGCTGTGCCGGTTGCATTCATATTTTGAAATTTTCCGTTCTTGTAATCACACCCACGGGTGCTTGTAAATGGCCGTGGAAAAGCAAATCCTCTTTTATTATTGGATTCGCCATTGAACTGACCACGGCGCGCCGCGTTTCCAAGCGCCTTTTGTAATATTTTTCATTTCCCTCTTTCTCGCCCACTCGCGTATCGCTTATCGGTGTCCTCAATAATATTTTTCCCATTCGTATTCCCCTGAAATTGACCATTAAGTTTACTTCTATTTCTATTCATATTTTCCAATACCGAATTTCAAGTTTGTTGTCACTGGGATTCTATGCCTTTTTCCAGAAGAGAATAAATTCCAATTATCGGTACGTGGTAACAGTTTTCGGAACCTTATATTCTGAAATAAACAGTTTTTCAACTAGTTGCTAATTATTTAAAATTTAATGCATCAGGATTACTTAGGATAAAAATTGTTTTGACTAAAAAGAGGAAAATCTCTTCTGAAAAAATTATTTTATTGAAGTCATTGTTAATAATTCATCTATTTTTTTAAAGATGCAATAATTTTACTTAAAATATTAGAAATTCATATAGTTTCAAAGTTAATATAATATAGCAGCCGCATCAATTTTATTCAAATGAATTAATTTCCATATTCTTCGGAAAAATCTAAATACAACAATTTTGTAGACCGTACTTTAAAAAATGGTATCTTCTGCTTCCAGGATACAATAATTAGATTGCCGTATTGAAAGCCTAATTTCACTAAAATTCCTAACAACCTCAAGTAGGATAATAAAAAGATTTTTCAAATGGGCACTTTCATGTCTATTTCGCTGAATACACCTATCCTTGATTATATTTTCCTTGAGCGACACCTACTTTCCAGTTTTCCTGAAACGGCATCCTCTAAACCACTTTTTGTGAAGCGGCTCCTTCTTCCAATTTTTCCTGAAACAGAACCTCCTTGCCACTTTTTCTAAAGCGGCACCTTTTTCATACTTTTCCTGAAGTAACACCTTCCTGTCACTTTTCCTGAAGCGGTAACTTCTTCCCACTTTTTCTAAAGTGGCACCTTCCCTCTATTATACCTGAAGCGGCATCTTCTTGCTACTTTTTTTGAAGTGAAACCTTCTTTCAGTTTTTCTAGAAGGGGCACAATCAATCCACTGTTATTAAAGCGGTACCATCTTTTCTATTTTCATAAAGGGGACCTTTTTCCAAGTTTCCCTAAAGCGGCACCTTCCTTCTATTATCCTTGAAGCTGCATCTTCTTGCCACTTTTTTTTTTAAAGTGGAAGCTTCCTCCTACTGTTCTTGCAGCGGCACATTCTTGCACCTTCTTTCCACTTTTCCTGCGACGGCACATTGTGGCAACATTTCCTGAAGCGGCACCTTCTTGCTACTTTTTCTAAAACGGCACTGCTTTACCTGAAGTAACACATTCCTGTCACTTTTCCTGAAGTGGTACCTTCCTTACACTTTTCTAAAGCGGCACCATGTTTCCGCTTTTCTTCAAACGACACCTTCTCACATTATCTAAAGCGTCATTTTCTTTATACTTTCCTTAAGGGAGCACATTCTTACCACTTTTTCTAAAGTCGTACCTTCCTCCCATTTTTCCTGAAGCGGTGCCTTCTTCCCAATTTTCCTATAGCGGTAACTTCTTACCGATTTTCTTAAAGCAGCAACTTCTTCCCACTTTTCCTGAAGTGGCACCTTCCCTCTAATATGCCTGAAGTGGCATCTTCTTGTCACTTTTTTTAAAGTGATACCTTCTTTCAATTTTTCTTGAAACGCCACAAACTAGCCACTGTTATTAAAACGGAACCATCTTCTCAATTTTCATAAAGTGGCCACTTTTTCCAAGTTTCCTGAAGCGGCACCTTCTTTTCACATTTCCTGAAGTAGCACATTGCGGCCACTTTATCAAAAGTGGCATCTTCCTTCTGTTATCCCTGAAGCGACATCTTCTTGCCACTTTTTTTTTTTTAAATGGCACCTCCTTCCTACTTTTCTCGAAGCAGAAAATTCTTGAAACTGTTATTGAAGCAACACCTTCTTGTCACATTCTCTAAAGAGGCACCTTCTTTCTACCTTTTTTAAGACGGCACATTGTGGCTACATTTCGTAAAGCGGCACCTTCTTGCTACTTTTACTAAAGCGGCACTACTTTACCTGAAGTAACACCTTCCTGTCACTTTTCCTGAAGTGGTACCTTCCTCCCATTTGTCCTGTAGCGGTACCTTCTTCCCAATTTTTCTGTAGCGGTAACTTCTTCCCAATTTTGTTAAAGCAGCACCTTCTTCCCACTTTTCCTAAAGCGACATCATCTTGCAACTTTTTCTAAAGTTGCACTACTTTACCTGAAGTAACACCTTCCTGTCACTTTTCCTGAAGTGGTACGTTCCTCCCGCGCTTCCTAAAGCGGCACCTTCCTCCCATTTTTCCTGAAGCGTTACATTCTTCCCATTTTTCCTAAAGCGGCACATTCCTCCCATTTTTCCTGAAGCGGTACCTTCTTCCCAATTTTCCTGTAGCGGTAACTTCTTCCCAATTTTCTTAAAGCAGCACCTTCTTCCCACATTTCCTGAAGTCACACCATCTTGCAACTTTTTCTAAGGCAGCAATACTTTTCCTAAAGTAGCACCTTTCTGAAACGTTTCCTAAAGCGGTACCTAGTTTCCAATTTTCTTTAAAGGACACCTTTTTCGCAATTTTTCTGTAGCGGTAAATTCTTCCCAATTTTCTTAAAGCAGCACCTTCTTCCAACTTTTCCGAAAGCAGCACCTTCTTCCTACTTTTCCTAAAGCTGGCACATTTTGTCCAATTTTCTTGACGCCGCAGCTTCTTCCTAATTTTCCTATACTTTTTAGCTTAAAATACTGCATATATAGTTTGAAGGGAATTTCTGGCCAACCGGCTGCAGCACACAAACAGTTCGCCATTCGCCAACAGAAACAGACTAAAACTCGATGGACCTTGCCAACTGACCTGCTACCCCAGATCCTATCTTTCCCGCTCTTGCATCTCTTTCCTTTGTTCTCCCTTTTGGTCCTTTCGCCGCGAATGAGCCACTTTGCCGAAACGGAAGCAAATTGCGACGATTGTCAGGAAATCAATTTCTCTTTTGTCTCCCTATTCCTGCCTCGCCCACTACTGTTCCACCTTACTGCTACGTTTGCCACGTTTACTAGCTCACCAAGAGCCTCAGTTTGCTGTTTTCATCTTTTTTGTCTCCACCCCTCCCACATCTTGCGACTCCACTATTTTCAGATGGAAGCGGTCCATTTAGATTTACTGGAAAATAGACGTGTATGTTCAACCATTTGTTTCTCTTATTCTTTGTTCATTTTTTCTGTGGCTGGATATTTGTAGTATGTCCTCATTTGCATTGTATAAAAACTAGTTTCTTTTAACTAGCTTCCTTTTTGTTAATGTTGACGACCGTAGCCCCCCCCCCCCCCCCACCTGAAAAGTACTGTTACCCAAAATTTGTAAAACTAGGGAAAGTAGGGTGATTTTTCACGAAAATAGGTAAATAAATTCTTTTAAATGAAATACTGTATAAATATAATTTTGCATTTACCTTGAACACTATAAGTTTCCAACATTTAAAATTAAAATATATTGTATTTTCAAATAAATACTTGAATTTTCAACCAAATAGTTGACCAAAAAAGGATTGATTTATCAAAATAGTTTAATTTTCAACATTCAAATATGCATTTTCTATCAAATGGTTAATTTTAAAAAACAAAGGTTAAACTGCAACAAAGACAAAATTAATTTCCAAGTTAAAAAGACGAATTTTAAAGAAGAAGGTTAAATTTTCAACCAATTAGTTAGATTTTTAACAAAAAAGATAAATTTTCTATCTAGAGGATTCATTTTCTACCAGGAAATACTAATTTTCAAGAAAATACATTAATTTCAAAAAAACTGTTGAATTTTTTATTAGGAAAAATTACTATTCACAACAACAGTTTAACCCCAAAGCAAGAAGTTTATTTTTCAACGAAAAAATATTCATTCTCAACAAAACATGTAATAATTGATATCTCCACCAACAAATTTTAATTTTTAATATAAAAAAAGAAACAGTTTAATTCAACAAAACAGGATATATTTTTAGCAGAATAGTTAAATAATCAAAAGATTAGAAAAATATTAACTTTCTATACAAAAATACGAGTTTTCAACAAAAAAGTTAAATTTTCTGTCAAAAGATGATTTTTTTAAACCAAAAGGTTTAATTTTATAAAAATGTAATAGATTACTAGATAGACAGATAAGACGAAAGTTCAGTTGTCCTCCCGAAAATATGAATTTTCAACTAAAATCATGAATCTTCAACAAAAAAAGTGAATTTCTTACAAGTAGTTTAACTTTAATTTTCTCCATAAAGTATGTAATTATATTCAAAAAAATGTTAATTTGTAATAAAGAATAGATTTAGTAATAGCCAAACAAAAATGATTTTTTAACTACCAAAATTAATTTTATATGAATGAAATTGTTTAATATAATACAAACTTGTTCCATTTTTAAGTCAAAAATACGAATTTCGTACAAAAAATTCGGTTTTCATCCTGAAACTTGAACCAAAAAAATGCATTTTTTAAATTTTAGTTCAACTTCGACCAGAATACTCGATTTTTTGACAAAAAAAAAAAAATGGATTGTCAAAAAAAAATTATATTTGAAAATTTGTATTTCCATTAAAAAACTGTTTAGTTCAACCAAAAATAATAAATCTTAAAAAAAATTGAATTCCTTATTAAAAATATTTAAAGTAAGAACGAACAGTCGCTATTTCAATAAAAAACATGAAGTCAAACTCTGAAATCCGTATACCTTTACTGTCACTCACTTTTGTTTCTGGCTTTTGCTTCTGACCTTTCTTGAGAATTTTTCTTGGTTTGAAATAAAATTGTTCATCACAGCGATTGAGTAAGATTGTTAAATTTTATTTCAACTTCAACCAGAATTCTCGATTTTTTGACAAAAAAAAAATGGATTGTCAAAAAAAAATTATATTTGAAAATTTTTATTTCCATTAAAAAACTGTTTAGTTCAACCAAAAATAATAAATCTTAAAAAAAATTGAATTCCTTATTAAAAATATTTAAAGTAAGAACGAACAGTCGCTATTTCAATAAAAAACATGAAGTCAAACTCTGAAATCCGTATACCTTTACTGTCACTCACTTTTGTTTCTGACTTTTGCTTTTCATCTGTCTTAAGAATTTTTCTTGGCTTAAAATAAAATCGTTCGTCACAGAGATTGAGTTCCATTGTTAAATTTTAGTTCAACTTCAACCAGAATACTCGATTTTTTGACAAAAAATAGATTGGCAAAAAAAAATTTATATTTAAAATTTTTTATTTCCATTAAAAAACTGTTTAGTTTAACCAAAAATGATAAATCGTCAAGAACAAAATCTATTTAAATTCCTTCATAAGAATATTTTAAGTCAGAACGAACAGTCGCTGTTTAAATAAAAAAAACATGAAGTTTTAAACGAGAAAATAATTTTTCTACCGCAATAGACAAATTTTATTTAACGGTGATATTTAAAAATGATTCAAGCAAAAAAAATGCTCGTCAAATTCTGAAATCCGTATACCTTTTCTTTAACTCTGGAATGCCACATGTGTCAAGATAAAAAATAATTCCGACAAAATGATGACTTTCTTCTCACTTTTGTTTCTAACTTTTGCTTCTGATCTCTTTTGAGAATTTTTCTTGGCTTTCAATCAAATTGTTTATCAGAGCGATTGAGTTGGATTTTTTAATTTTTGGTTAAACTTTAATCAGAATTCTCAATTTTTTGAGAAAAAAATGGATTGTCAAAAAAAAAATTTATATTTAAAATTTTTTATTTCCATTAAAAAACTGTATAGTTCAACTAAAAATGATAAATCTTCAAAAAAAGAAAAACTATTTGAATTCTTTATTAAAATATTTAAAGTAAGAACTAAACAGTCGCTTTTTCAATACAAAAATATGAAGTTTTAAACAAGAAAACAATTTTACTACCACAATAGACAATAGTTAGATTAGGAATAGTTAGATTTTTTAACAAATAGGTCTAAAAAAGTAATGTTTAATAAATTAGTTCAACTTTAAACCAGGCACTTAAATTTTTGACCAAAAGAGATTCTTTATTAATAAAATAATGAAATTTAAACGAAATATAAAAATTTCGAACTAAACCAGATGAATTCCAAGCAAAAAGTAAAATAACAAAATAAAAAAGTAAAGAAATGCTGGTCAAACTCTGAAATCCATATACCTTAACTTTCACTCTGGAATGATACATGTGTCAAGATAAAAAATAATTTTGACCGAATGATGACATTTTTCTCACTTTTGTTTCTGACTTTTGCTTCTGATCTTCCTTGAGAATTTATCTTGGCTTGAAATAAAATTTTTTATCACAGATCACTCTTTTTTTTTTACAAGAAATGGATTGTGAAACAAAACAAAACAAAATTATATTTAAAATTTTTTATTTTTATTTAAAAACTGTGCATGTAAGTAATGACTTTTTTCTTACTTTTGTTCCTGAATTTTGCTTCTGATCTTTTTTGAGAATTTTTCTTGGTTTTCAATCAAATTATTGATCACAGAGATTGAGTTGGATTGCTTTTGTTTGAATAGAGGACGAAAAATAGAAAATAATTTTTCTACCACAATAGACAAGTTTTTTTAACGGTGATATTCAAAAATGATTCTAACAAAAAGGAAATGCTGGTCAAACTTTGAAATCCGTATACCTATACTTTCACTCACTTTTATTTATGATATTTCTTAAAATTTTTTCTTGGCTTGAAATAAAATTTTTTTGATTGGATTGTTAAATTTTACTTCAACTTCAACCAGAACACTCGATTTTTTGAAAAAAAAAAATGGATTGTCAAAACAAAAAATTTATATTTTAAATTGTATATTTACATTAAAAAACTGTTTAGTCCAACTAAAAGTGATAAATCTTCAACAACAACAAAATATTTGAATTTCTTAATAAAAATATTTTTAGTAAGAACCAAACGGTGACATTTAAAAATGATTCTAACAAAAAGAAAATGCTGGTCAAACTCTGACATCCGTATACCTTAACTTTCACTCTGGAATGCCACATGTGTCAAAATAAAAAAAAAATTCTGAACGAATTATAAGTTTTTTTCCACTTTTGTTTCTGACTTTTGCTTCTAATCTTTCTTGAGAATTTTTCTTGGCTTTCAATCAAATTGTTTATCACAGAGATTGAGTTGGATTGTTAAATTTCAGTTCAACTTCAACCAGAACACTCGACTTTTTGACAAAAACATGGATTGTCAAAACTAAAAATTTATATTTTAAATTGTTTATTTCCATTATGAAACTGTTTAGTTCAACTTAAAATAACAAATCTTCAACAACAAAAAACTATTTGAATTTCTAAATAAAAATATTTTTAGTAAGAATTAAACTTTGATATTCAAAAATGATTCTAACAACAACAAAAATGCTGGTCAAACTCTGAAATCCGTATACCTTAACTTTCACTCTGGAACGCCACATGTGTCAAAATTAAAAAAAAAAATTCTGACCGAATTATAACTTTTTTCTCACTTTTGTTTCTGACTTGTGCTTCTGGTTTTTCTTGCAAATTTTTCTTGGCTTTCAATCAAATTATTCATCACAGAGATTGAGTTGGATTGTTTTTGTTTGAATAAAGGAAGCAGGGAAATGCACACAGAAGTAAGTGAACTTCCGGTCTGACAATTTCAGGTATGTCATTCCGAAAGTTCGCACCACGTTTTACGAGGTGCATTTCCGTCGACGTCGACGCTTCATTAGGGAAGACCTAGAGCCTCAGTATAGGACACATGGCAAATGAAACGATCAGCCTGATTCCGGAGGTCCTCGACCTTACTTTATCACCACCTAGCCTAATTCCATCGAAACCCAGTTGTCTCAATTTCTTCATCCCTTCCTTCCTTCCTTCCGTTAAATCCTCGAGTTCGATTTGTCAGCTTTTCATCAGCGTAAATTTTTCCTAATTGCCGCATTCGACAGGATTCAATTATACGATAAGGAAAATCAGCTGTTTCTTCAAACCAAGTGAATCGAATTGTCTTTTCTAAGTTATGTTTATTAATTAAGTTAATTTCCAATTTCACCAAATCTTCACAACTAACGAGTTTAACAAATAAAGAATAAATGTTAATTTATTGTACAGGGTTCTTTTTTGATCTTATTGATTTTAAACAAATTTTTTTATCGATCTGTTTTCATAAAGTCTTTAGTAAATAAGAAAGACCTAACTAAATTTCCAATCAGATTTCCAATTCCTACTATCTAGAGAGTAAGATCGAACAAGATTTCTTTTTGACAAATCAGTGTAATGGTAAAAATAGGAATTTTTAACAAAAAGAATAGAATTTCAATCTCAATGTTCCCTTATTTTTGAAATAATCCTGATTTGATCGACTTCTTCTAGATTATTTATTCGGAATCAGACAGATTCCCTCATCAGATTATCTTCGGTCATTTCCCAAAAAAATTATAGATTGAAATAAAAAAATAAAAGATGGTACAAACTAGGGTGGTCTTAACATTTTTTTTCGAATTTCATTCAGGACACACCAGAAATTTGTTCAAGTCCACACAAAAATAAAGAATTTTTTTGTTTTGCAAAAAAATATTTTTAGAGGTGCCGCAACCCAATGATGGTTAAAACGTATATTTCCCATAAGAGACCATAATTAAATTACGTAACAGCTCAAGGGGGAGGGAGGGGTTTAGATTTTTTTATGATTTGTTACGATAGGGTGGGGGGTCCTTTATTCATTTACGCCTTTTTTGGAAATTCTAAAATAAACAGTAACTTACATTAATTATACAGAATTTCATTTGGAATTTAAGTTTACGCGCCACAGAAACCTGTTGAGTGAAAAATAAGCCTAGCCAGCAAAAATGTTAAAAATGTCAGGAAATTTCTATATCTTTCAATAACTGAGAAACAGAATAAATTTGTAATATTTCAGTTATGTTTTTAAATTGTTGTTGTTTTTGTATAAAAGTTCAACTTTCTTTTTTAAAAATGGTCTTTTTAATTAAATTTTTTTGATTCATTTAAGTAGAAACTGCATCTTATGCTCAGACAAAAATTCAACTGTTTGGTTAAAAATTCAGCATTTTTCAAAAAGCATCCTATTTGGTTCAAAATTCAACTGTTTTATTGAAAATTTGAGTAGCTTCTTAGAAAATTTACTCCTTATTTAAAACTCATACATTTATGTTGAAAAGTCGTAACAAAATCTTGTTTGGAAAAAATTGTATTATTTTTTTGACAGTTTGTGTTTTGATTTTAAAAATTCATCTATTTTAGTAAAAATTGCGTTTTCCTTAGATAAAAATTCAACTTTTTGGTTAAAAATTCAAAATTAAAAAAATTTATCCATTTTGGTTGGAAATTTGATTGTTTAGTAAAAAGTTCAATTATTTGGTTAAAAATTAACTTTTTCCAGATTCATAATTTGGTGTTGAAAAGTCAAGTGTAATCTTTTTTAGTTTAAAATTTAATTTTTTTTTAAACTTGTCTTTTAGGTTTAAAAACTTGTCGGTTTTAGTAGAAATTTCATCTTTCTGGCGTGAAAATGCAAGTGTTTTGTTGAAAATTCGACATTTTTGTTAAAAAGACATCTTTTCAGTCAAAAACTTAAATTTTTTGTTGAAAATTGAACTATTTCATAGGAAACTTAATTCTTTAAAACTCATATTTTATTGTAAGAAAGTTAAGATATTTTTTTTTATACAAATTCAAAAATATATTTTGAAAATTTGTCTCTTTAATTAAAAGTTTTTATCCATTTTAGTAGAAACTGCATCTTATCCTCAGACAAAAATTCAACTTTTTGGTTAAAAATTCAACATTTTTTTAAAAAGCACCCTTTTTTGTTGAAAATTCAAATGTTTTATTGAAAATTTAAGAAGCTTCTTAGAAAATTTACTTTTTATTTTAAACTCATACATTTATATTAAAAAGTCGTAACAAAATTTTGTTTGGAAAAAAATTGTAATGTTTTTTTTGACAATTCTGATTTCAAAAATTCATCTATTTTAGCGGAAATTGCATTTTCCTAAGATAAAAATTAAACTTTTGGTTAAAAATTCAAAATTAAAAAAATCATCCCTTTTGGTTGGAAGTTCGATTGTTTAGTCAAAAATGCAATTATTTGATCGAAAATTAACTTCTTCCCAATTTCGGTGTTGAAAAGTCAACTGTAATCTTTTTTTGTTGAAAATTCAACAATTTTGTTAAAAAGACATTTTTTAGTCGCAAATTTAAATGTTTTGTTGAAAAGGCAACTATTTCATAAAAAATTTAATTATTTAAAATTCATATTTTGGCGATGAAAAATCAACTGTAATTTTTGTTTGTTAAAAACTCAACTTTTTTGCAAATTTGTCCGTTAGGTTTAAAAATTCGTCGATTTTAGTAGAAATTTCATCTTTCTGGAATAAAAATTCAACTTTTTGGTTAAAAATTCAAAATTAAAAAACAATTATCCCTTTTGGTTCGAAATTAAATTGTTTATTTAAAAATGCAATTATTTGGTTCAAAATTAAATTTTTCAAAATTCATATTTTGCTGTTGAAAAGTGAACTATAATCTTTTTTTGTTAAAAAATTCAAGAATTTTGTTAAAAAGACATTTTTTAGTCGCAAACTTAAATGTTTTGTTGAAAACGCAACTATTTCATACAAAATTTAATTTTATAAAATTCATTTTTGGCATTGAAAAATTAACTGTAATCTTTTTTAGATAAAAATTCAATTTTTCGTTTGAAAATTTGACGCTACGTTTAAAAATTTCTCGGTTTTAATAGGAATTGCATCTTTCTGGAGTAAAAATGCAATTTTTTGTCGAAATACCTCTTAGTCCAAAACCCAAATTTTTTATTGAAAATTCAACTTTTTCATAGAAAAGTTAATTGTTCAAAAATCATATTTTGGTTTTGAAAAGTCAACTCAAATTTCTTTGCGGATGAAAATTCAACTGTTTTTTTTTTAATTGTCTATTGGATTTGAAAATTTATCTATTTTGGTAAACATTCCATCTTTTTTGGGTAAAAATGCAACTCTTTATTTAAAAATTCATAAATTTTATTAAAATCATCCCCTTTAATTGTAAATTTGACTGTTTCGTTGAAAATTTGTTTTTTTAGATTGCAAATTTTCGTAACAAATTCTGTTTGGTCGAAAATTAATGTTCTTTGCGGAAAAATTTAACTATTGTCGAAAATTTATATTTTTAGTGGGAAATTTCTCTCTTTGGCTGTTTGTGTAAGTATTTTCTTGAAAACTGGTCCTCTTTACATGAAAATTCAACTGCGTGGGTATTTCGTTAAAAAGTATCTTTAATGAAAGAAAATTAGTTTTCTTGTTAAAAAAATAAGTAAAACTGAAAATTTGTGTTTTGTATTTGAAATATTGTTTAATTCTATTTATAAAATATTCTATCTTGAAAATATTACATGATTAAAATACTGGTATGTATATGGCTAATGATGAGGAAAAATGAAAAATTTTTCAAAGACGAATCTGACAATTTTTAAAATGAAGTTTTAACCGTGTAAAAAAAGTTTTAAATGTAAAAAAATGTTCTTTAGAATACAAATAAAGTATCACTTTTCAAATATTAACCCCATAAGTCTGTTTTATTTTTTCAATTTTTTATTATTCTTTTAGAAAAATAGTGAAAAATTTCATTTAAAAAACGATTCACTTTCAGCCAAATTTTCAATTAAGATAAGTTATGTAATTAATTAATGTCAAGAAAATCAATTGCTTTAACAGTTTATTCTTATTATTAATAATATTATATTTGAAAAATGGTACAAAGATGCGGTTTTTTCTGAATTTTTTGACTTTTTGTCCAATTTTTAATTAAATTAAGTTAATAATGAATTCAAGTTAACAAAAATAATAGTTTAAACAATTCATGATCATTGTTAATAATATTGTCTTTGTTTTAATGGTCGAATGCTGCAGTTTTTTCTGAAATTTTTCACTGTTTGTCTATTTGTCATTAGGCGTGACTTAATAATTAATTAAATGTAGAAAAAAATAATTATTTTCTTGTTTCAGATTATTTTAAAAGTAGTTTTCTCTAATGTTTATTTATTTATTAATTTTTAATAACCAAGCAGGAGAAGCAAAGTTAAAGATTTTATAAAAAAAAAACCAAAACTTTCTTACACTTATTTAAGAAAAGATAGTTATAAACAATATTAAATTTTTTAAACAACTTTTTTGTTAGTTTTGATAAATTATTTTGCCACTAAGTGAAACAGGACAGAAAGGTAAAATCTTTTGAAAAAACCGCAAACATCAGGCATTGCTATAGGAAAAGTTAGTCATAAACAATAATAATTTGTTTAAAAAATGATTGAGTCACGCCTAATGAGAAATAAACAGACCGTTTAAAATTTCAGAAAAAACCACAATCTTTGACCTATCATGCAAAGAGAATATTATTAACAATGATAATACATTGTTTAAACAATTATTTTTGTTAACTTGAATTCATTATAACTTCGCTCCTATTGAAAATTTGGACAAAAGACAGAAATTTCAGAAAAAAACGACATCTTTATAGCATATTTCAAAAATAATATTAATAATAATAATAATTAACTGTTTAAACGATTTATTTTTTTGACACTTATTAATTACTAAACTTATCTTTTGAAAATTTGACTAAAAGTGATTTCTTTTAAAATGAAATTTTGTAGCATTTTTTAAAGAGAAAATTATTAACAATAGTAATAAATTGTTTAAACAATGACTTTTAGTAACATTCTTTTCTAACTCCATTCTATGAAAAACGTTAATATTTACGACAAAGAAAATGATTTTTTATAAAAAATATAAAAATTCACAAAAAAATAAAACATTAGCCTTTCCTAAAATCTCAAACCAGTTTAATTCAAACTGAGTCTAAAGGAACCAAAAAATGATTTGCTTACTGGAAAATGTTTCATTTAAATTAATTATAAAATCTCAAAATAAATGTGCTCCAGATTCGCAATTGTTTTCCAAATTACATTTATTAATTACTATACATGTAAATCATCAGCTCTTTTAAATTGACAGTTGTAACACATAACAAATAAATTATGTTTTAATTTTCATGATTCTTCCTTGATCTTGTTGCTTTCAAACAAATTTCTTATATATTAATTTTCATTGTATCTTTAGATGTTTCAGTAAATGAAAATGACCAAATGAAAGATTACTGTTTCTTACCATCTCAAACAAGAATAATTGAAACTCAATATTAATGAACTAAAACATGCTTTATTTGCAGGAAAATGCTTCATTCAAATGAATTACTATATTCGAAAATAAATGTGTGCCGCATTCAAAACGATTTTATTATACTATAAGGAAAATCATCTTTTGGATTGAACAAAGTCAATAACATTTGTGTCTTAAGCTACATTCATTGGATACTATAATTTTCTATCCATGGCTATTGCCTAATGAAAGGTCTATCCAATATTAAATAAATCTTGACTTAATTATTATGATTCTCTTTTTTTCTAGTTGTTTTCAGATCAGTTGCTTATTGATCCATTCTGATAGCATCTTCAAAAAAATACAATGACTAGATGAAGCCTTTCGTACAATCTCAAACCAGTTTAATTCAAACTGAGTCTAAAGAAACCAAAAAATGATTTGCTTACTGGAACATGTTTCATTTAAATAATTATTAAATCTCGAAATAAATGTGCTCCAGATTCGCAATTGTTTTCCAAATTACATTTATTAATTACTGTACATGTAAATCATCAGCTCTTTTAAAATGATAGTTGTAACACATAACAAATGA
>JAAAKG020036840.1:0-19249 GCA_010014905.2 Druon quercuslanigerum
ATATATATATATATATATATTAGACAAAGCCTTCACATCTTTATTACGCCTGAATGAATTAGATGAATCCCCCTTCCCCCCCTCATAAAGAAAGTAGCATCGTAACCAAGTTTTTAAAAATTGTCATGTCTCGAGTGGAATAGTAATATTTTGATGTAAAAACCTAAATTGACAATAATTTTAAAATGTTTACTGTATCCACCGCAGAGACGCTGACGGCATAACCCTATTTCAGCCTGTGATATCAGGAAGACAAACACGATTATGTTTAATGAGATAACGAATGGAGAATACATTCTATATTCTAATTGTACAATCCAATATATTATCGAAGCACTAAATTACCTTTTTATCACGCTGTTAACCGAATTCATTAGTAACGCGTAGTTCAGTGTTTTTTTAATTGCAAAAAATGGCGATTGTTTATGCTGTGGTCTTTACCTGGATGATCATCCTAAATTATATTGGTGAATATAATAATATATTATATCTTAAAGCTGAATAAATTTTCTATTGTAAAATTTAATAGAGTTTGTCTGAAAGGGATAAGTTAAAGTAAAAGCAGAAATTCGTCAGTTTCAGCCCATAAAAAAATTTACAGACGCCATTAAAAAAACTTTGCTTTTGTCTTGAAGGTATGCTAACATATCGGAAAACCAAATTTCGTAATCCCATAACATTCTACATTTTTATTTCCGGCAATAATATTATTTATTCGCGTTTGAAAATTTAAAAAGATAAAATAGAGCCGCACAGTTCAAGTGCAGGCTTTATAGCGAAAAAGCGACACCATGAATTCCTAAACAGATTTCGGACAACAGCAGATAAAAATCGAGTGCCATGGTGCATGACAATACGCATATTTTTATATGGATTTTTAAATCGAAAAAAATTTTGATGAATTTGAATTTTGACATAATTTTCAAGTGGGGTGCTTATAAACTTAATCCATATGGTACGCGTATAGGTATTGTCCCAACGGCCGCAGTGAGGTCTAAAGAATTTTTTCATCAAATCACAAAATAAAAATATAGTGATGTTAATAAGATTATAAAAAGCGGTATTCTTTGTAGAATCCGTACGATTATAAACTTAACTCGCGATATTTCAAGAAAAAAAAAAAGAAAATGATTTGAAAGATGGTACACAACTGCTCTACAGACTACAGACCATAGACTACAGACTACAGACAGACAGACAAAAACCTTCGTAAAAATATTTTTTTCTGACTAAGGAGGTCTCAAAACGTGGAGAGTTGATAACAGTCAACAAAGTGAAATTTTACATAAAACCAATACCTTATCATTAGCATGAGAATGTAATCAAGAGTAGTGTTGACTCTTTTGGTTAGGTAGGGACATTGACCCGGTCTGTCAGAAAGTTTACGGCCATTACAGTGGGCTGGATTGTACGATTTAAAAGTCTTCACCAATTTAAAAAAATGTTTCCTAGAATGTCAGAGCTTGAATGGGCAAGCTTGTTGAAATCCTGTTTAGGAAATATTTTTCTGCGAAATGTATTTCAGCTTTAAGCTGTTTAATATTGTGTCTGAAATTCAGAGACAGTTTCCGGCCACCGAATTCTGTCGCGCATGTTTTCTACATAAGGGCACTTAAGCAATGCTGCGCAAAGTTTCTTCACAAATAAGAATAAATTTTTTAGTTTAGCCGCTAAAAACCAATGATCTACCAAAATATTTGTAAAAATTTATATTTTGTTTCTTCTTGCAGAGATAAGTTCACAGTTTGAATGTTTACCTAATGACGCCCCCATTCCTGGTGTGCCTCGCAGCAACTCATTATCTTCTACTTTTGACGTCCAGCAGTCACCAGCTAGTAATCTTCCTACTCCCGAACCTTCTATTCGTGGCAGGTCCAGGTCGCCTCCTCTCTGGTATAAGGCTCCATTTTCGACAATTGTTACTTCTTCTGACGGACATGAATGTAGTCTTGATCAACTTAAATTTATTCGGCTGACTCCCCGTGCGAATCCGAACCGGGTATTCGAGCTTCGAAGATATACTTTTCCTGCAGATAAGACACTCAGGAAACTATTAGAGCGGCGTGTATATGCTCCCATGCCAAGACAAGAGCTAATAGTATTATCAACATTCAATGGTGACGTCTTTGCATTTTTGGAGAATAATATATTTTTTTCTGGAATATATAAACATGTTACTTACTGTGGTCCTCGTGTACGGGTCAAAATTAACATAGCAAGTGGCAGGATTGATCCCTTGACAGCCAATGAAATCGGCGAATCTCCGGTGGGCCCGAGACGCCACATTGTCAATTATTTTATGGTTGACTGTGTAGAGCCAAAACGCATACAACATTAAATCAATTACACAACAATTTTAAAAGAAAACATAAAACTTTGTGCGATCAATCTTTTGACAATATTCTAGCTATTCCTTTTCGAAAATAAACTAAAGAAGTTTCATTACATTCCTTCACGTCACTACCAGTTCAAGAAAACATTTATCAGGTTTTATAATGATAAATCTAGAATAATTTTGTAGCCGAAGAAAAGAATTCTTGGAAGACAAAAATGCAAAAAGAGTGATGTTTGATGCTAATTTTTTGGGCAACAATATTGTTCTGTAGATAAAAATAAGTAACTTTGCAGAATAGAAAAATATTCAATGTACTTTAATATACATCTTTTATAATAATTTTGGCTAAGAATTACAAGTGTGATTCTAAAGATATAGCATGTTAAGATATTGTTCTTGAGAGAACAGAAATGATTGTCTAGAAAAAATGTCCATATAAGAAAACACGAAATGAGCGGATCTGTTTACAAAAATTATTTATAACAATCAAACTTATTGTCTTTTAGTTTTAGTATGGGAATAATTGTCTTCTGTAGATAAATCAGCGACGAAATTATTATATGAGTGCATTGAATCACCAAAAATGCAAAATTTGGAAGTTTATCCCTTAATTTGTTTACAAAAAATGCATTGTGTCGTTAATTATTAGTTTTTTTCAGTAGCATAATTTTTGTATTTTTAAAACAAATATAAAACGTTGTTTTATACAAGTTTAAACATTACATCGTGCTCTTGTTTAAAAACAATGCCAATAAAAATACTAATTTTCACATTAAAATATATTTTAAAATTAATATAGTGTAAGATAATAATGTAGAGAGCAATAAGGAGAAAATAATATGAAATTTATTTGTGAAACACTAAATTGACTATTGTTATTGGGGTTCAACAAAAAATTTTTAAGGTACTGACAGTTTTCATGCCCGAATAAATTTGTTGACTATTGTAAGAGTGTTTCTGTACTAAAAATATAATTATTTACCAATTTTTTTTTTTTGAACATTAAGATCGTCAAGGAAACTTATAACTAATACTATAGAACCGTAAACTAAAGTGGATTCGGCAATTAATCTCAAAAGCACGGCGATAGGTTTACATGAATTATTTTTTAAAATATTCAGAATACTGCACAAACTATAGATTTCTTTCGTCCCTTTGTTCATATCATGGTCTCTGCAAATATAAACATGTACATTGCCGAGAAAGGGGCTCCGAAGTACGTGTAGGTATTAGCATTTTCGAGAATGCGAAAATTTTTCCACAGAAGAGGGCAAACTTGTTTACTTGCCAACTTTTCAGAACTTGGAGAATTCTTTTTTTAGGTTTAGGCTTTTCTGGTAGCAATACAACTTCGGTCCTCAGTTTATCTAAGCATAGAGCCTAATCAAACATTACAGAACCACCTCATACTCAAATAAATCTCTTCCTCTGTCATTGAATTAGAGTCTTCACCTCTTTGGAAGGTGGAGGTTCCTCGACATCGCCTCAGAAATAATCCGAGGAAATACCCGCCTCTAGTCTTCAATCGCTACTGTCTATGTGTCTGATGTTAATAACGGCGGGATCCCAGGAGCAGAGCTTATGCACCAAGATCGCATCTAGAACCTTTACGGCAATGCCTGTGCTTGGATTTCTTCCAAGCTACTAATCTTTTTCGTGTATAAAAAGTGTTCTTCGAATAGGGCAATCCGTTCCTGCGCTACTGACATGCATCTGGCTAAGTTCACCGAAGCGCCTTTGCTGTAGTGCAAATTTATCAGCGTCATGGGGATTATCATCTCACTCACTTGAAAGCTAATTTGGGTCACCTACGGCCGCTTCTGGTTTTCCTACAGATTCAACCTTGATTATTATCATTTCGCACCACTTCTGCTATATTTCCGTCTAAGGTGGCTTCCACTTTAGCGGCGTGTTCCAAACATGTTGGTCCTAGGAGAAGCTAGCCTGATGAAGAACTCCCACCGTAGAGCCGCACTTGCAGTCATCGGGTCTACATACTATGGGATTCGACCTGGTGTCCCGAAGTCTCCGTTAAAACACTTCCTTTGTGACCCCTTCCTGTCCGCCTTTACTGACGGGGGTAGGCCGGGGTGTTCCAAGGATTTTTTAACCCTTGTGCAATTCAGCTTTTGACACAGTGATCACAGAGTAACTTGGGAGCCTCTGTATTCCACGAGGGATACTTTCCTTTTGTTCTACCTGACTTTCCAATCTTTTTCGTAAGATTTGTGCATACACTTTGTAGCCAACTGAAATGAGAGTGATTCCTCTGTATTCCTCTACCTTCCTTCCTTCCCCTTTCTTTACAAGAGGTACCACTAGTCTTGTCATCAACTCTTCCGGCCACCCATCTCCTTTCCAGAACTTGTTGCAGATCTTCCACATCAAATCCCTAACTTCTTCTCCTCCATACTTCATCGCTTCGTTCTCTATCACATCGTCCCCCGTCAACTTTTTTTTATTCTATCTATTGCCTCATCCACTTCTCTTGTTATTTCATTCCCTTCCTCTATTTCTCCTTGGACTATTTGCATGCTTTCTTTCCCCTCTATACCTATTTATCACATCTCACAACCTACTTTCTTTGATCGCTTTTTCTACTTCTGCCTTATATTTATCCTTCCCTCTTTGTATTTTACTTCCCAGCATCTTCTTAGGTTTATCTTTTTCTTTTGTTATAATCCTCCTTCTCCAATTCCCCTTTTCTCCATTTTCCATTCTCTGCCCTCCTAGCATTCTTCGTCCCACCAGCCTCTCTTTACCCCTACTCATTCTTCCCTAGTACTCAGCTCATCCTTTACTTTCTCAATCGACCCCTTCAACCTTTCAATTAACGAGTTTACTCCCTCCTCTTTTCCATTTTTAAGCTTCTCCTTTTCTATCTTTTGTTTAAACTCTTTTAATTTATCTACCCCCCAGATTCCCATTTTTGTGTTCCTTTCTCCCCCTATTTCCTTTTTCCCTCTGCATTGCTCATTTATGCCTCCTTCATTGTGGCTATGAACGGGAAATGCTTGGAACCTAACTCATTTCCCACCTTCATACTCCCTATCATATGTCGCATTCTTTCTTCAACTAAGATTTAGTCTATTACTGTTATTCCTTTTTCTATGAGTGTGATCTCCCCTTCATCATCTCCCTTCATGTTGCCATTACATATGAACCATCCTGTTTCTCTATGAAAAAAATTGCTGCTTCTTTTCCTCTATCCACCTCCTTATTACCCTCCGGCCTTTCTTTTGCCCTATTCTCCTATTTACACAAACCACCTTAATTTTGACTTTCCCACCCGTAATCCTTCTTACCATTATTCCATCCTTTTTTTTACTATCGCCATCTTTTCTACCTTTTACTGCTAATCCTTTGCCCACCTCTGATACCATGTCTCCCATCCCTCTCCCTTTACCGTATTCTTTTCTTGCTTCTTGCATTGTCCACATATAACCTTACGGCAATAGCCTTTTTATTCTATTCCAGTCCTTCTCCTCTGCCCAGGTTTCACTCACCATAATCGCATCCCAGTTTCCTAACTCCCCTAAAATCCTGTTTTCTTGGTCTTTAAACCTGACACATTCCAGAAAGCCATTTCCACGTTTCACTTTTCCCTTCACTCAGCTTTCCTCCTCACTTTTTTCTTCCTTTGCCGATTGAAAACCCCTCTGTTTTCTTTCTAGACTGTTTTTCGTCTCCTTCGCCCCTATCTTTCTCAAAACTTTTTCCTTGTTTCCTTATTTCTTCTAATCCTTCGTCCCAGGAACATTTCTTCTTATTAATATATGACCTGTCTCTCCCAATCCACACAATGTGCCCCTTTTTCCTATCTGCCAAGCCCTCTGTCCTATTTGCTATCTCATTTTCCTCTTACTAAAAACATTTCTTCTTTTACTTCCTACGTCCCTTCTATTCGCTTAACTCCTTCTACCCTTACCTGCTCTCTAATGTCTCTCAAAAGACTCTTAATTTCCGCTTCGCCTTTTTCGCTCTACGCTCGCAACCCTTTCTAAAACATCGTCTCCTGCCTTTCTTTTTCTTTAATCCTCCCCTTTACTGCTAGTCACGTTTGCCTTTTTTGCCATTCATCCACTCATATTCGAACCTGCGTCGCCTATCTCGTTAAAACATCCCCTCTCTGGTCGACTGATTGGACCTTTCCTCACCGCTGCTGTCGTCACTGCGGCCAACGTCCACCAACCCCCCATTGCGCCTGCTTTCAGGAGCTTCCTCTCTTGTTGCCACTACTGCTTGCTGTTCTGTGCGATCGACCAGTAACTGTTGCCCTCTGACGCCAGTTTGTGTAGTTCGCGTCGTCGGCATCCTACCTTAGTACCCAAAGCTCTGTGACGTTTCCCGCCTTAATCGCCTAACTCTTTCCCACTTTTCCCCGCAACTCTTTTTCCTACTCCTAACCTGAAAGACTTCACACACTCCAAATTTTCACTTCAAACCACACACTTTCACCATTTAGACCTTTGACTTCACTCACCCTTATTTCTTTATTTCTTATCCAAATTGTTGAAACTTTAAGCCAAAAGACGAATTTTCTCTACAAAAATTAAATTTTCCAACAAAAAACAATATCACTCTATGCGAAAAAAATTAACTTGCCACGAAGCGGATGCATTTTTTCCCAACAAAATTTAAATTGCAGACCCAGAAAATTACTTATTTAACAAAAACAAAGAATCTTAAACTCAAAAAGATTAATTTTAAAAATAGGATTTTTTTACCAAGCGTTAAAGATTTTTATTAAAAAGATAAATTTTCAACTAAAAATATAAATCATCAACGGAAAAATAATTTCTTAACAAACAGATTCAACCAAATCTTTCAAACAAAATAGATTAACACCGAAGAAATTCTACAAAAAAAGCGCAATTGACTTTGAACTATCAAGATATGAATTTTAAAGGCAGAAATAAGTTTCTACGTAATAAATTCAATTTTTCATTGAAAAAGACGCTTTTTTCACCAAAAAGGATGACTTTTTAACAAAATTGTTGAATTCAAACCAAACAAATGCTTTTTTTTCAAAAAAGATCAAATCTTTAATAAAACCGATGAATTTTTGAAGAAAAAAGAAGTTTCTAAGAAAAAAACTGAATTTTCAATCCAAAAGATGAATTTTTTCAACCAAAAAGGATGATTTGTAAAAAATACATTTGTAGAAAAAAGGACGAATTTCCTTTTTAAAGTCGAATTTTCAGTAAAACAGTCGCATTTATCCATGAAAGTTAAAATTTATTTGTAAACTGATGATTTATTAATTAAAAGGAAAAAAAACACTAATTTTTTAAACAATAGTGGAAGGATTTTAGTTCTCATTTTAACTCCAAAATAGTAATTTTAAATTAATAGTAAATTTTCTTCGAAATAATTTTAATTTTAAACAAAGCAGGAGAATGTGCAACCAAAAAGCATAACTTTTTCAAAATTTTTGATTTTTCAACTAAACATTTGCATTTTGATCCAAGAAAAATAAAAATTCTACTAAAACAGGTAAACCTTTAAATCAGAAAGGCAAATTATCAAAAATAGATTTAAATTTTAAAAAAAAAAGTTGTATTTATTCCCAAGAAAGATGCAATATTTCTACTAAAAATATAATCTTTTAAATCAAAAAGACAAATTTTCAGAAAAAATATTTTTCATCCAAAACATATATCAGTTGACTTATCAGCAAAAAAACATTTTTAATATTCATGAATATTTTTTTTAATCGGAAGTTCAAGCCCTTATCTGTAACATATATTTATGGCAATTTGCTGCGATATCGGGAAAAAAAGTTATTGACAAAAAAAAAAGTAGTCAGAGTTGGGCTATTGCAGTCAGAGTTGGGTCACCACTGCAATTACATTAAATATGTACTGAAACCGGTTTTTATGGAATGTTATGCAACATTTTATTGTTTTTTATACATTTTGACATATTCACGATGAAAAACTCAGAAAATTAATTTAATCTGAGTCGCAATTTTGACATAAAAAATAACTTTGGTTATTTATTTATTTTCAAGTCGTACAAGAAGACTTCTATTTCTAGAATTTATTCTAGTGTTCAAAGGTTTGAAAAACACGAAATAAAGCATTTTTTTAATCTGTAGTTCAAATTTTCATATCCTTTGTTATTGCAAAAATGGTTATTTACTTATTTTTCACTCATGAAATGAGACTTTTATTTCTACAATTTATTATTTTAATGTTTAACGGTGCGAAAAACATGCTGAGAAATAATATTTCACTGTTAGAAAAATAAAATGATGTAGCCCAACTCTGACTACATTCGTGATTTTTGATCGCAACTCACTACAGCCGGAGAGGTTAAGTAATCAAAATTTTCTTTTGGAAACTTGTTAATGGTTGACCAAACAATGTTATTTTATACTTACTTCATTTTCGGCATGGTTTTTTCCGAGTTCTGGGCACTTGTTGTCGAATTTTGCAAAACTTTTAACACTATCAAAAACAAGACGATAGCCTGAAACTTTTTGGAAATAATTTCTGCGACTGTCAATGCTTTCAAAAGTTAGCCGTCATCGAGACGAATAGTTCCATTTATTTGCACCGATGGCAGCACTTGTAATATACCAAATACAGTGGTGGCCCAATTCTGACAGTGGCCCAACTCTGACGACAATCCCCTACTAATATCATTTTAATATCATTTAATATATCATTTTTACAGAAATTTTCATCAATTTGATTTTATTTCGTTTCTACGAATTATTCTAAACTTTTTTATTGAGAAAATTAATTTAAAAAACTAGGATTCTTATCCAAGCTATTTATAAAATAAAAATATGAATATATCAGACAAAGCCTTCACATATTTTTTACGCCCTCAATACATTTTAAACACTTTTTAGTTGAGTTTTGAAATCAAGAAGATAAATTTTGAGTCCGAGAAAGGAATTTTTTTACCTAAAATGAGGAATCTTCAACCAAAAATATACATTTTTTAACAAATAGTTGAACTTTCCACCCAAAAGAATAATTTTCTACTAAAAAAGACTCATTTTCTACAAAGTGCATGCATTTTCATCTAAAAAATATCAATTTTCAGCGAATGTTAGAATAGTTGAAATGTTAAAAAAATAAATTTTCAACAAAAAAAAAATATTTAAAATAAAGAAAAAAACGAGTTTTGAGAAAAATTATTTGGTTTTCAACTAAAAATATAAATTTTTAAGAAAACTTGGATAAAATATACTTAAATTTTCAATTAGTAAAATAAATTTTCAACTAAAAAGGAAGAAATTCAAGAACAGAAATTAATTTTTACCAAAAAGATAAAATAGATAAATTTTAAACTAAAAATGAAACAATTAATTTTTCAGTAAATAACTTAATTTTTAATAAAATTAAAGTAAACTTTTAACCAAATAGCATAATTTTTAAATAAGATTCAACTTCTATAAAACAGTTCAATTTTCAAAAAAAAAAAAATGAAAGTTACATTTTTGGATTAAGAAATTAAATCCAAATAATGAAAAACTAATTTTCAATCAATAAGATAAATTTTTAACAAAGTAAATTAATTTGCAACCAAATATTTGAGTTTTTAAAAGAACTTTTAACCAAAATGATAAGTTAGTCACCAAGAAAATTAAATATTCTTCCACTTGTTCGAATTTTCTATAAAATAAGGGAATTTGAAACCAAATATTCAACTAGAAAACATAATTTTCAATCAAATAATTAAATTTTTACCAAAAAAGGTTTTTTTAACTAAAATTATAAATCATCAACCAAATAAACGAACTATTAACAAAGTTTCAACTAAGTAGTTGAATTTTCAACCAAAAAGGATGCATTCTTAACGATAAACGTGATATTTTATATTTTAACAAAAAATATTTGAATTCAACCAAAAAAGATGAATTTACAAGTTACTTTGAATCCTCAACCAAAAGAGAATAATTTCCAACTAAATAGCAACTCTGTAATTTAAATAAGTATATCTTTATTTCCCTCTAGAAAGTTTAAAAAAATATGTAGTAATTATGATATATATTTCTTTAAACGGTAAATGCTTTAAATTCTTTTAAATGCTCTATTAATTCGCTGTTTGAGCTTAAATGCTGAGCATATTTTCAAAAGCATTTGCTCAACATAAATTCTCGGGCATTTTAAAACTCTATGAAAGGGTCGGAAATGTGGACTACGGCCGAGGGTGGCGCTGGCTGTACTTTTAGGCCAACAAAAATTGAAATGCATGGGAAAAGTGTTATAAATGTGATATATTATACTTTTTTAATTATAAAAACGGACTTTTTCCATTTTTTTTACTTTAAAATTAAGTTTTAGGACTTTTAGACTAAAAATTAATCAAGGTTTTTCGTAATGAAGAAAAATAATGGGATATAAGTGTGTTGTGTTTGGATGCAATTCTAGTTACGCGAATTGCTCCGAAAAAGTACTAGTTTACACCGTACCAAATGACAATAAAATAATAAAGATCTGGCAAAAAGCTATTTCGAGAGCTAATTTTGAACTAAAGGCAGGTCATGTAATTTGTGCAAAGCATTTCAATTTTTTCAAATAATATTAATAAACAAATTTATTAAAGTGCTATAAAAAAATTTGGAAACAGTTTTAGTTTCTTACAATTATTTTTAATCATCGCAATCGTTAGACTGTTTTTTTTCTGCAAAAAAGCAATTACTGATAGCATATGAATTTTCAATTATTATTGAGAAACAATTTTTTTTATTCCAACGAAATATAGAGTAAAAAATATGCAAGTTAACTGGTTTTTTTTTTTGTAAAAAACACAAATTATTGGTAACATGAATTTTTAATTAATAATTATAAGATAATTTATTAAAGGGCTGGGTGGAGTGGGGAAGTAGTGAAGAGAAGGACAATTTAGGTTCAAACCTAAAATATCCAAAAATGCTTAGATCACCGCCGAAAAAGCAGAGTTTGGTAGAGAAGGGTGAGAATAGTAAGGAGACTGAAAGAAACGGTGACGAATCCGAAGAACAGAGGAAAGAAGAAAGAATAAAAGAAATTCGCGAATTCATGATGGAAGTAATGGGAATTTATGAAGAAAGGCAGGGAAAAAGGGAAGAGGAATTAAGGAAAGAAATTAGGAGGGAAATTTAGAGGATTAGGGAATTAGGTTAGGGAAAAGTTAGAAAAGAGGATGCAGTCATTGGAGCAAAAGCTTGAGAAACAGGAGGATAATAACAAAAAGGTACAGGAGATGCACGGTAGAATTAGACAGATAGAAAGCTCGAACCGGAATCTTGTATGGGGCGTGAATGGGAATACGGAGAAGGAAAGACTGAGGAGAATAGAACAAAGAATAGAAAAAAAAGAAAGGGAAGAAATAAAAAGAAACGTAGTGATAAAGGGTATAATATTAGAGGGAAAGGGGATGCAGGAGGGAGTAGAAGAAGTACTAAAAAGGATTGATGCAAAAGTAGAGATAGATGAAGTGCGACGTATAGGAAGAGAAGAGCGAAGAGGGGAGAGAATGGTACTAGAGAAACTAACGAAATGGGAAGGTAAGAGGGAAGTAATGGCAAAGAAGAGGATGTTATATGGAAGCTTGGAGAGAATAGAAGATGATTTGACATGGGTACTAAGGAGGATGCAATATAAGTTAAGGAAAATAGCATAAGAGGAAAGAAAAAAGGGAAGAAGAACATGAGTTAAATATAAGTGGATACAGATAGACGCAGTATGGTGGGATTCGGATAAAGAAACAGGAGGTAGGAAAATAAGCAAAAGTAAGAGGCAAAAAGAGACAAAACACGAATGTAGGGAAGAATGGAGGATATGTTACTGGAATGTAGCAGAATTGGATAAAAAGGGTAAGGAATTTATGAGAAATTTGACACAATAGGATGGTGTAATAATGATCGAGACGTGGCTAGATGAAAAGGGATGCGAGTAAGGGGAAGATTACCAAGGGGTTACAAATAGTAAGTTCAAAATGCAAAAAGGAAGAATAAAAAGGTCAGAGCAATGGGAGGAATGGTGGTGGTAATCAGAAATGAATGTATAACAGGGAAAGATAAGAAAGAGAGGAAAGATCAAAAAGAATGATTAACAGTAGAAGAAGTAAAGATGGGAGGGGAGAAGTAAAAGATAGTGGGGGTTAATGTAAACGGAGATATGCAGAAGAAAGCAGAGGAGTTAAAAGAATGGATGGAAGAAAATAAAGAAGATATTAGGCTTATAATAGGTGGGGATTTCAATGCGAAAACAGGAGATAGAGGAGGAACGGAATGGGGAGAAGAGGGAGGAAGAAAATCAAAAGATAAATTACTGAATGGGGAGGGAAAGAAGTTGTTAAAGAGCTCGGAGGAGTTGGGGTGGTTTATCTTAAACAAGGGAAGAAATAGTCAAGGTATTAGGAAATATGAAGGATGGAAAGGCACCAGGCATAGATGAGATTCCAAATAAAGTATAGAAATATGGAGGGACAGAACTAGAGGAATGGGCATGGATAATGTGTAATCGAGTATGGAGAGGAGAGGGGTGGCCAGAGTTATGGAAAGAAGGAGTAGTGATACTGGTGATACTGGTGAGTCTGTCGGCGAGATAGAAATAGACATTTTTTTATGACATAATTAATTTAAAAAAACGTTTTAAAACGAAACAAAGTAGATTATTTTCTAGTTTAAAAAAAATATAAATGTTTATTATTTAGTTTAATTACCCGTTAGTTTTAATAATTATTATAAATGTCAACAAAATTAAATTAAAATTTACTAGTTTCGCAGTTAACAATATTTACATGTCAATACTACAAATTTAATGTTTACTTTGTGAAACTATTATTGGCACTTTATGAAAAGTGTATTTGTATTCTATCATAAAAATAATGTTTTCTTCACTTTTCATTAGTACTTACTAATTTATTGCCTTCATATCAATCCTAAATTGATAAAATCTTTAAAATGTTTATTATATTTGCGCTTATCTCGCTTACTGTATCCACTGCAGTGACGCTGACGGCATAACCCTATTTCAGCCTGTGATATCAGGAAGACAAACACGACTATGTTTAATGAGATAACGAATGGAGGATACATTCTATATTCTAATTGTACAATCCAATACATTATCGAAGCACTAAATTACCTTTTTATCACGCTGTTAACCATATTCATTAGTAACGCGTAATTCTGTTTTTCTTTTAATTGCAAAAAATGGCGATCGTTTATGCTCTGGTTTTTACCTGGATGATCACCCTAAAGTCTATCGGTGAATATAATAATATATTATATCTGAAAGCTAAACAAATTTTATTTTGTAAAAGATAATAGTTTTTCTATAAGAGATAAGTTAAAGTAAAAGCGGAAATTCGTCAGTTTCAGCCAATAAAAAAATTTACAGACGCCATTACAAAAACTTTGCTTTTGTCTTGAAGGTATGCTAACATATCGGAAAACTAAATTTCGTAATCCCATAACATTCTACATTTTTATTTCCGGCAATAATATTATTTATTCGCGTTTGAAAATTTAAAAAGATAAAATAGAGCCGCACAGTTCAAATGCAGGCTTTATAGTGAAAAAGCGATACCCTTAATTCCCAAACAGATTTCGGACGTCAGCAGATAAAAATCGAGTGCCATGGTGCATGACAATACGCATATTTTTATATTGATTTTTAAATCGAAAAAATTTGGATGAATTCGAATTTTGACCTAATTTTCAAGTGGGGTGCTTATAAACTTAATCCATATCGTACGCGTATAGGTATTGTCCAAACGGCCGTAGTGATGTCTAAAGAATTTTTTCATCAAATCATAAAATAAAAATATAGTGATGTTAATGAGATTATAAAAACCGGTATTCTTTGTAGAATCCGTACGATTTTAAACTTAATTCGCGATATTTCCGGAACAAAAAAAGAAAATGATTTGAAAGATAGTAGACATCTGCTCAACACCTAAACCAAGCCAAAAGCGTCAGGAAAAATGTTTAAAGATTTATTTGTTTATTTCAAAGTAATAATTATTAGTGCTTGCGGATAGATGGCTGGACCGAGGATTCTAATGCTCTCTCAATCATAAATGATGATAATGTAAAAAGTCAAACTTTACAGAACAAGCAATTGAAGACTCTTTTTTTCATCATTTATATCTTTTGAAACAATGCAGATAACATATTTCTGATTGCACCCCTAGAAAGATCAGTTTAAGCAATTATAAAATTCATCATAATCCAAAAATCGATTATTTTACTAGTAGGTCCCTTTTATCGGATGACGTCGCATTTGTTCAGGGAAACGTGTATTTAACACTTTATTTAACGTGTTATTAACAATGATTATTTACGAAGATTTCCATGTGAATATTAAAAAGATTCACAAACTATTTAATTTTCATCTTAAAAACAGGTAACTCTATCAAATAAATAAATTCTGTGGATTGTTTGTAAATTGTTTTAGTAATCAAAGTTTTGTTAATGAAAGCAATTATTTGCGTTTCGTATGTATTTTCCAATGATTTTTTTAACAATCGTCAGTATAATTGCAGGGTCTTCAATCGAATGAATAATTAATCATTTAATTGGAGGTTTTCTCATTTATTATTTAATGTAAAGTAGGCACGTGTTACGCCTTTTATAAAAATCTGTTCAGTTTTAAAAGTAGCAGTATATTTTATATTTTTGTTCGTTTCTTGTGTCGGTTTTTCACTGATTGAAAAAAAAATGTTAATCTTATTTTTTACGATTGAAAGAAAATTTAATCGTCCTATCAAGAAAATATTAATAACAAATTTATAGATCTTTTTGGGCTAAACAACTTTAGTCTGTTAATTTTAGTTTTCACCTTGTGTCGTCTTTCGAAAAATTAAATTTTTTAATTTTGAATCTTATTTTTTAAGATTAAAACAAAAACTGCGTGTCCTATAAAAAATAATGCATGGCAAATTTGAATGTGTTTTCGCTATTTTTTGCAAGAGCAACGTTTGTCTAATTATTTTTTGCATAGCTTTTGCCGTTTGTCCAAAAACTTAATTTTTTATTTTTAATGTTGTTTTTTTCGACCAAAAACAAAAAATATGCATCCTGTCGAAAAGTGAATAATGTCAAATTTGTAAATCTTTTCATAGCTCACAATTTTAGTTAATTCTTTTTTTCGTATCTTGCATAGATTGGCTGTCAAATGAAACTTTTTAGTTTTCGTTATTTTTTGTATGATCCAAATCTGAACTTTCAAGTTTTCGATAAAATTTACCCACCTTTACTGACCCGAGATTCACACATTTTTCGTATAAACAGGTCATTTTCAAACACTTATCCATAAATAAAATAAACAGTGAGCAGGACATAACGCATCCTGGTCCTTTGCTTTTAGGAGTCGTTCATTGCTTGGGTACTTTAAGATTTAAGCAATTCAGCATTAGTAGCATCTACATTTACAGTATTGGCATTATTTGAGTTCTTAATTACTTCCCTCAACTAAGACACACAACCTCATAACTTCAGCTCTCAACAACTGCTCGTAATGCTCCCTTATATAATAATACTGTCCTTTACTTCTTTCTCATCCAATGCTAATTCACTCTTTCTATTTCTAATTGCGGCTATCTTTGTAATGATATTTGATTTTGTGTTGTCCTCGTACAGTTTTCAAAAAATTATTTCGTCTTTCCATCGAAAGCGGTTTTCCTCCACTTTTCGTCTTTGGCATACATTTTATCCATGCTCTTTTCTTACCAGATTTTTACTCTTCTGGCCTTGTGCCAAACATATATTCAAATTACAATTCCATTGATTTTCATTTTTTGTTATCTTAAATTTATCACTTACAAAAGTTTTTGGCAATGTCGGTGACTGAAGGTTTTATTCTCTTGAAACATTCACTTACTGAGTAGCAGTGCATTTTTTCCATTACATTTCAGTGAATAGATAACCTATCCTTTAATGCTTTGGCCAAGATGATTAAAAATGAAACGCATCGATGTTTGATACAGATTTAAACATCCAGTGACAATGGATATTCTAAACAACTTTGGCATAGAAAGTTCCACTCACCATTCCTGGATACGCAGAGCAACCCGCGGAGCCAGGGATGAGGAGTGGCGTTCTGCATGCCAAAGTTGGGAAACAAGGGACAGATCAAGATTAAAATTGAATTTGCTGTTAAAGTGCAACAAAAGATCCAAATGTTTCCAAAATCACTGCATTTATCACTAAACATTGCTCGAAATCACCAAATTGTGACATAACACAAACGCTAAAAAAAATCTCAAAGCGCTTTTGAAAATCCCCAGATTTGTGACAAAATCACTAAAATGGTCACCTTGGTTAAAAATCAGGCTACCAACTGAATTTCCAAACGGATTCCGGACGTCAGCAGATAAAAATCGGGTGACATGTAACATGTCAAGACGTAAAGTTTTATATTGTTTCTTAAATTCAGAGAAAGTTTCTGGTAACATAATTCTGTCCAAAATTTCAATCCGGTGTTCATAAACTTATTCTATATGGTGCGCACATGTTTTCTAAATTAGGGAACTTACGCAAAGCTACGCAAAGTTTTTTCTCTTCGCCCAGAATTCCAATGTATGTGAGCATAAAAACGCATTAAATTCTGTAAAAATAATTAGGCACAACATTTTTTACTTTTGCCGCTAGAAATCATTGATCTACAAAATATTGTTAGAAACTTATATTTCGTTTATTCTTGCAGAGATAAGTTCACAGTTTGAATGCTTACCTAATGGCGCCCCCATTCCGGGTGTGCGACGCAGCAACTCATCGTCTTCTACTTCTAACGTACAACAATCACCTGCCAGTAATCTTCTTACTCCCGAACCTCCTGTTCGTGGCAGGTCCAGGTCGCCTCCTCTCTGGTATGAGGCTCCATTTTCGACAATTGTTACTTCTTCTGACGGACATGAATGTGGTCTTGATCAGCTTGAACTTATTCGGCTGACTCCTCGTACGAATCCGAACCGGGTATTCAAGCTTCGAAGATATACTTTTCCTGCAGATAAAACACTCAAAAAACTATTAAGGCGGTTTGTATATGCTCCCATGCCAAGCCAAGAGCAAATAGTATTATCAACATTCAATGGTGATGTCTTTGCATTTTTGGAGAATAATATATTTTTTTCTGGAATATATAAACATGTTACTTACTCTGGTCCTCGTGTACGAGTAAAAATTAACATAGAAAGTGGCAGGATTGATCCCTTGACAGCCAATGAAATCGGCGAATCTCAGGTGGGCCCGAAGCGTCATATTGTCAATAATTTTATAGTAGACCGGAGTGGTCTTGAAATGTGACAAGTAACTTGTAATATCATAAATTATAATAAACAATGTATGTTTTATGGTCCTCAAGACTTCAATCTTTAGAAAATATCCCAGCTATTCTTTTTCGAAAGCAAACGAAAAAAGTTTCGTTTCAATCCTTCACGTCACTATTTTTTTATGAAAACATTTATCGGGTCTAGTGTTGAACAGTCGTGGGACCGGTATCCTCAGACATACGGAACTAAATTTTTAATTAACTAAAATGTCGATCAAAAAAATGGATAGAAATAGTAAATTTTAGTAATTTTTAGACTGAAATATATTTTAGAATTTAGAGGATGCAAGATAAAATAAGAGGACAAATTTGGATAAAATTTTGTCTGCTGTAGCATTACTCATTAATCATTTCGAATTTAAATAAGGTCAAACTTAGTTGTGAAATATTACATTTGTGGCTGTTTGGCGCAAATTTTAAAAACAGAAAATAACTTATTAACAAAAAAGGAGAATCTTCAACTCAAAAACATCAATTTTAAAAATAGGGTTTTTTTTGCTTAAGATTTAAAATATTAATTAAAAAGATAAATTTTTAACTAAACATGAATCTTCAATAAGAGCATAATTTCTTAACAAACTGATTCAACTACTATCAAGATATAAATTTTGAAACAAGAAATAAATTTCTACGTAACAAATTGAATTTTTAATTCAAAAAGACGATTTTTTAACCATAAATGATGACTTTTTAACAAAATTGTTCAATGCGCACCAGACAATTAAACTTTTTTCCAAAACAGATCAAATGTTTCCTAAAACTCAAGAATTTTTAAACAAAAAAGAAGTTTGCAAGAAAAAATTGCATTTATAATCTGAAAAACGAATTTTTCCAACCAAAAAGAATGATTTATAATAAATTAGTTTAACAAAAAACGACAAATTTTCTTTTTTAAGTTAAATTTATAATCAAATAATAGCATTTTTATCCATGAAAGATAAAATTTATCTTTAAACAGATGAATTTTTAAATAAAAAGAAAAAGAAACAATTAAAAAAAAAATAGTGGGATTTTCATCGAAAAAGGATTTTAGTTCTCAAACTTTCGACAAAGAGTTGTATTCGCCAATATTTCGCAATATTTCTACTGAAAAATATGATCTTTTAAATTGAAAATACAATATTTCAGAAGAAATATTTTTCATCCAAAACAGATAACAGTTGACTTATCAGCAACAAAACATAAAATTTAAACAAAAGGTTATTATTCTACTAAAAGGGTTACATTTACAATCCAAAAAGATGAATTTTGACAAAGCAGTTAAATTTGTAACCAAAAGGGATGTAGCTGAGAAAACTGTTAAATTTTCGAAAAAATAATAAAATTTATGACCAGGAACGAAAGTCATCCCGGTGAAGAGCATCCATCAAAAGTTGTTTTACTTTTTAAGGGCATGTGACACTCAAATGCACCGACCAAGCCAGTCCCAAGATCGAAATTATTTCCCATATTTAAAAATTAAAGATAAAAAAAAGCAGAAAAATTTTGGGGAATTATAAATCAACGTAAATGAAAGGTCTTATAGCAAAGCGTGGAGTCGGAAAAAAAAAAAAATTTTATAAAAATAATAATTGTTGGTAAATATGTTCTATTTTACCGGTAAACATTGCCGTGTCGGTAACTAGATTTTTTT
>JAAAKG020036862.1:0-19248 GCA_010014905.2 Druon quercuslanigerum
TTTAAATGCTAGAAGCAAGGTGAAGTTACCGCTGTAGGAGATATTGCTTTTCGGGGTCGCACGCACACTTGCAACGAACTGTTCACCTACATGCATTTTCAATGCCCTGTAGTGCCCAAAATACGCACCGGACTCAAAAATTTCTTGGGACTTTTCGACTTGATTTTTTTTCTCTATCCACCGTTACAAGGAACGACAATTCTCGTGGGACACCCTGTATATGAGTGGCATATAATTCTGCGACTTTAGCCTTCAAATGGAGATAAATATATTTTTACAACGTTTACTGACATAAAGTCCACACTGTCTTCAAATTTTATTCTTAATACTGCGTAGAACAATTTTTCTTGCGATAAACAATAGGCTTGGTGCTGCTAGGCCTTCGGAAAATGTACTCCACAACTCCACTGATTTTAGACGAGATTTATAAAAATATGTATTTTTTCATCAAACAAATTGTGGGGGGGGGGTGCCACAAAAACTCAACACTTTTTTTGGGCCACCTTAATATTTATAGTCAAATTAACCATTCAAGTCGCGGATGCGATAAGCAAAGCCAAGCTTGTCTTTCAGATATCCTTTCCAACTTTCGCTGGCGATTGAGGAAATGACATGTAATTGCAGAAATTTGGTAATGATGCTCTTAAGCACTTTAGCTTTACACGCGTGTAGAGGGATAAGGATGCAAATTTTTCAGGAACATGCTTCAAGAAAATTCAGTATATAGGTTCACGCCTAGATATTTCTTCTTTTGTTTCAAAAAAGGATTTAAAGAAGAAAATGAATTTAACTTTTTAACTTTAAAAATGATCAGGGAGAGTCAGGGAATATCAGAAAACCTGAAAGATTTAGGAAATTTTTGCTGTAGTAAAGTTAAAGTTTATAAATTGCAGATCAAGGAATTCTGCAAAGTAAGGAAATTTAAAACTGTTCAGGAAATGTCAACGAATATCTGCAAGAGTCAGGGAATGTCATATAAACTTGAGTTGAAACTAATTTTTTGAAAACTCGTCTTCTTGAGTTGAAACTTCAACTATTTTGGTAAAAAATTCAACTATATGGTTGATAGCTAACTTTTTTTCTTGTTGACTGAACTAATTTTCTTTGTTGAAAATGCAGCTACTCTCGTAGAAAATTAATTTATTTCAGTTAAGGATTCAACTATTTTTTAAAAATATTTATATATGTATATATATTTTTTAATTCTTGTAATTTATTGACAACATTTTAGTGTAAAAAATTCTTTTTTTGTTTTTTAAAAACTCAACTATTTGCTTAAAAGTTAATCTGTTTAGTTAAAAATTTAATACCTCTAAGTTTTAGTACATTTGTATGTCTGTCATCACTAAAAATCTTGAAAATGAATTTTTAAAGCAAATTTTTTTTTCATTAAGATTATTGACCTCCTAGGTGTAAGGTACTTAGTTGCATATTTGAAAGAAAAATTTATAAAGTTCAGGAGAAAAAAATTTGGTTAGGGGGTGATGGAAAAAATGTTGAAATTGGTGTTTTATAACAGTCCTGATAAAATATAAATTTGACACTATGATACAGAAGTTTTGTTAACAAAAATTGAAACTAAATAGAAAAAATTTATTTAAAAATACCAAGGTTAGTTGTCTCTGATAAAATTATTATTTTCGTACATTTTATAGTTATTTTCATAAATTAAATTTTTTTATTGATTCGGGATTATAGAACAGTCTTCAAAATGATTCATTTTTATGCAATGGATCATAAAATCGGCATTTTTGTTATACTGAGGACTTTTTGTTGAAAAAATGCGCCAAAAAATGTAATACGCTTAGAAGATAAAAACTGTAAATGCAGAACATTTTTAGAATACATGTGTGAGTATATAAAAAAAATATCTAGTTTAAAAGTTATTTTAAATACTTAGAAACTTTATGCTAGTAAAAGAAAAAACTAGAAAAACAGATGAGAAATTGAAAAAGTTAAAATAAAAGCCCGAATTTTATATTTCTTATTCAGATTATTTTTCAGCTGATCTAAAAAAATATTTTAAACATCTAAATATAGTGCATTCAAGTTTTTTTAGATCGCTTAACAAATTATTAACATAATTTAAAAATGCTCAATTTTAAGTTTATCTGTTTTTTGTTTTTTGAATTACCTACCATTTTTTCTGTTGTTTTTTTGTCATTCAAAAGGTCGGAGGCACTTTCAGTAATTTTAAAAGCTTGCCAGAAAAAATATAATTTTAAAATCCAAAAAATGAATGTGTGGAAAAAACCGCTACTTTCCGTTTTTGATTCTATCGATTTGAGGATTTTTTCTAGTTTATTTTGATAGCTATAAAACCCTCAAATACCCCGAAAACTTTTAAAGCTCAGATAAATATAATTATTTTAATACAGAACTCAGTATCTGACAAATTTATTGCATTTACATTTTTTTTTATGGATATCGAGTTTTAAGTAGCAGAATTTCCTCAAGTGTATCAGAAAAAATTTGGTGTTATTTTTAAAATGTCATGATAATTTTTTATTTATTGAAAACAGGTCTGTTAAACATGAATTATATTTCATGGAGTAGTATTGTAGAACAATTATTCAAGATTTTATGATTTGAATGTATAAAACTAGAATCATTTCAATAAAATTTGTTTTTAAAAAGTAAGTAAATTAACAACAAATTACCAGATTTTACAAATGACATACAGGGTGGGCCATTTTAATATAACCATCCTAAAATATCTGGGAATAAGTGGTACAAAAAAAAATTGTTCAGAAAAAAGTTGCTCTTTCTGCAAAATTGGTTTTGACCTTGAGATCAATTTTCAAGATTATTTGACGCTCACATTGATTTTTTAAAATTGGAACCCCTATTTTTGATATTAGATTCTGAAAAAGCGCAAAATTTTACGTCCGAAATGATAGAGTCAATTTTAACGAGGTCACATAAAGGTTAAATCGAGCTCAAGTTTCAAAAATCATGCAGAACATGATTTTTTGTTTTATTTTTTTAACATGTTTGGGCAAGACTAAGCTGGGGTGAATTTGGTACCAACGACCTTGATCACCTTGACCTTGAGGCCAACTTGGAAGGTCAGTCGAAGCTCAAAGTGTGGGTTTTTTTGGTTCGGAGCTTGTGAGGTTCTGAGTTTGGTTTCGGGTGTATTAGTTGAAGAAAACAAACATTTTGACTTTCGAATGACCTTCCAAGTTGGTTTTAAGGTCAAGGTTATCAAGGTCGTTGGTCTCAAATCCTCCCCAGCTTTTTGCTGACTAAACTATACTATACTAAACAAGAATAAAAAAAAAATTGAAGTTCCGCATGATTTTTCAAATTTGACCTCGATTTAACATTTATTTGACCTCGTGAAAACTGACTCTAACTATCATTCCGAATGAAAAATTTCCTGCTCTGTCAGAATCTAATGTCAAAAATAGGGGTTCCCATGTAAAAAAATCAATGTGAGCTTCAAATAACCTTGAAACTGTATCCCAAGGTCAAACCCGATTTTGCAGAAAGATGACCCCCATTGTCCTGAGCAACTTTTGTTTGAACAATTTTTTGTGTACCGCATTAAAATGGCCCATCCTGTATATTAAATTAAATTAAGAAAATTTCTCAAATCTTAAATATGATGAATCTGGGGAAAGCTTTCTAAAAATATCTTTAAAATTTACAAAAATATTATGCAGACTTGCCTTAAATATAAGACCACGAACTTGAAAATTTGTTGAATATTTCCATTATTAGTCCAATTTTTCAAAAACATCAATGTTTGACATTTTTTGTAATATCTTTTAATAAAATTTAGATTTTGCACTTTCGCAAAAGCTCAAAACACAGGCATGCTGTAGATTATTTTCGCTGGTAGAGTAACCCATTTTCATGTTTCTATTAAATATTTTTGCACATTATTAGCCTCTATTCACTACTGGCTTAAGTTGAGGTCACTGTACTACAAACACATGGACCAGCATTGTTATGTCACTTCATGAAACTCAGCAAAACAATTGAGAAAAATGGTTGAGATTATTAAAGACAAATTACGAATGAATGCTTCAAGGCGACAGAAATTAATGAAATAATTAATTTACACAAGTTACTAACAATAAAAAAGATTTGTGTGATAAGAACTATTTGAGTGTTGTTACTTGTTTTTTCTTTACTTCATACAAAACAGCTTATAAAAATATAAATCTGTTTTAAATACAAAAACAGAGATCCCTTTAAAATAAAATATGTAAAGTATTTAAAAAAAAATGTAAAACAACTAGAGACTAAATTGTTAAACGTTCGTTTTTCGGGGGAAAAAAATGATTTATTTTTTTCTTTTCAATTAACGTTAATAAGTACTTTATTAAATTAACGATAAATAGTTTTGTCACATGTTCAGAAATTTTTAAGGAATAATTTACATTTAATTTTTAACAATTATTACTTTTATTGAATGAGCACTGAATTTCCAAGCATTTTTTTAAGTAACTTTTAATTATTTGATTAAATAGAGAGATAAAGGTTTATTTTTTAAATTGCTGGCCTTAAATAGTATTATCTGAAACAACTATTTTCTCCAGTATATCATAAAAAGTTATTATATTTTTCGGGATAAATTATTTATACATTTTATGATTGAAAAAAAAGAAAAAGTAATACTTTTTATCCTTTTTTCGTCAATGAAACTTTAAACACTTACTAAAGAATGCTGAAGAAATAAATTTCAACCTCTAGCATTTTTATGAAAAATTTTGGCTAAAAACGATATTTTTTCACTTTTTTCCAACCTAATTAATATTATTTGATATGTGACCAGTTTCCAAGTTTTTAAACTAATTTTTAATTGTTTAAAAAATTAGTATTGGTTTGAACGATTTTTTTCTTTTGATCGTAAAAAGTTATTATTTTCTGAATTGATGCAACAATTAACTATATAGTTAAGAGTAATATACTTTTATTAAAATTTAAAGGATTTTTTTGTTTTCTGAATCTTAAAGCTGAACCATCGATATGAATTTTCAAATCTAAACGTTAAATTTTCTTCAAAAGAGTATAATTTTTAGTCCCAAAAGTTTAATGTCTTACGAAACAGTTACATTTTTAACCAAAAAGAATGATTTTTTTTTAATGCGAATTTTCAACAAAATAGTTGAATTCTCAAACTAAATTTATGAACCTTTAACCAAAAAAAATGAATATTCACCCAAAAAATGAATCTTTCATTACGTATTTAAATTTTCAATTAAGAATTAATTTTTTATAGAAAAGACGAATTTTCAACTTAATACATACATGAATTTTGAACTAAATAGTTTATATTTTAACTAAAAAAGATCCATTTTCAACATAAAATGGAATAGTTCAAATTTTAGTTTAAAAAATTAATATTAAACAAAAAAAAACGGATTTTCAACAATGTTATTAAATTTGCAATTAAGGAGATGAATTTCTAAACGAAAATAATAAATCAATCAATCAATTTTCAACAAAAAAGTTGAATTTTCAAAGAATGAATATTCTTCAATCAAAAGAGAAAAAGCCATTTCATGTGAATTTTTGAATTTTTAAGCTGAAAAAGCAATTATTACAGAGAACAGCTGCATTGTGAACCCTTAAATATAAATTTTGAACAAAACAGTTAATTTTTTACCAAATGGTTTATTTTTCTAAAAAAAAAAGAATTGTTAACAAAAAAGTTGAACTTTAAACTAAAGAGAATTACTTTATAACAAAAATATTGAAATTTCAGAACAATAATTAAATCTTCAACCAATTAATAAAATGTTTAACCAAGAGCGACGAAGTCTCAAAAAATATATAAGAGTAAACCTTAATTTTTAACCAAAAAATGTTTTAATTAATTATTTAAATTTTTAATCTAAGAGATTAAGTTTCAAACGAAAATGACGAATCTTCGACCGAAAATGAACTTTTAAAAAAAAGAAGTTCAACTTTCAAAAAACTAGTTTAGTTTTCAACAAAAGAGTTGTGGTTTTTAATTGTTTATCTATTTCATGCTCATTTTGTATAAAATTATTCATGAAAAAATAGATTTCTTTTCTATCTTTATTTAAATTTTGTATAACAGGAACACTAAAATCATGATTCATTCCAATTTGCGGGGTTTGCTTTTTAATATGATAAGAGTTCTTTTAATTGAATCTAAATATTTTATCCTCAATGTCTTGCAAGAAATCTTTTTATTTAAATTTTTGTAAGAAGAATGTACTCAATATTAGAAAATTCAGAAATGTATTAAAATATTTAGATTGTGTCAGAATAAAAAAAAAAAGAACCAAATGGTTTAATATTCTGATAAAAAGATGAATTTCCAACGAAGAAGATAAATTTTTAAATAAAGAGAAGGACTTCTTAACAAAAATGCTGAATTTAAAAAAGGTAAATTTTTAACTTAGTAATAAAGTTGGATTTTCAACCAAAGAGAAAAATTTTCAATTTAAATACTGGATCTTCAACTGGATTAGTTAAATTGTCAGTTAAAAAAAAGTTTTCAATAAAAAAAGGAATATTTAATACTGTAATTTTTTTATTTCCTAAAGGGGTTTTATGGACTCCTACTTTTGGAATATTTACAACTTTCTAAGATCAATCAATAAGGAATGTTTTCTGGTTAAATAAAAAATCCGAAATCTATATAAAAGCATTGTATATCATTTTGATTCAATTTTGGGATCAAACTGATCAACTGTCATGCACTACGGATGTAATAAAATTTCATCATGTATAATTTTGGACTACTGTAGCGGTTACCTATTCTCAAAATCATAATTTTTCGACCAAAAAAATATATTTTTAAATAAAATTAAAGTCGAATAATATTTAGAGGTGGCGCAAGCAACATTATGTTTTTAACTATATAATTATATTTAATGCCACTAAAATGGATGATATAGTATTTTCTACACTGAAAAAATAGTATTTCAATATACAGCAGCTATTTCCTTTCATCATAACAACCATATTACACACGAGGTTGAGAAACACTTTAATTTTTCCTAGTTACATTGGTAACTGAGAATAGTTAAATGCCTAATTTCACATCACGTAAATTAAAACTATGTTTGTTAAACTATATTTAACGTGAAAAGCAACAATTATAAACAATTTAAGCTACTGTTCAATTTATTTGGAGATAAAGATTTCTTTAAAGTCATTGCAAAACCCCTAAACATTATCCGATTCAATTTTCCTTTTCCACATACTATGTCGATCATAGAACGAACCATTTGGGATATTGTGCGATTTTGTTTCCATAAAATTTTTTCTTTACTACAAAAAATGGACTACCCTAATATATATATTTTAATGAATATTTTAAAGCAAGCTTATAATTCAATGCCCCTGTAGCAGAAAGGTGATGATGTGTGACCTCAGACCTTACTATGAAAATTATACCACTTGAGCCCATCAATGTGGGGTTTGCGATTGGTACCGATATCGCACGTCAACGATGGGCCCCATTGTAAACGATTGTTACTGAAATGATAAACTACTTGTTACAAAGAGGGGCCCGTTTGGCATTTGAAAATGTCAGTACCTTCCTACGTGGCTTTTGTCTTAGTATTAGTTTATATGCATATATTTTTGCTTTAAGGAGGTACGTAGGCTCATGCCCACTGCTATTGGAATTGTTTCAGTGTATAACGACTGACATGCGTACAGTGTCCTGTAGGGCCTAGAGTGCAGCTCGAGTTGTTCGATTTATCTTATACCTGATGCACTTTCCTTGAGGATTACTATTAGCTCATTCACTCTGTCTTTCTCTTCCTCTCATTTCATTCTCGTAAAACCTCCACGCTTTTGTGAAAGCCTGTGGTCTACCTACGTACCACTTCAGGAGATTGAAATGCTAATTGAGCGCGTCTTGAAAAAAGAATGAAAGAAATAACCGAGTCACCCTCTCTTTCCGCCTTTTGCTGCTACCTGTGGAATTTCGTTGTGTAACGTAATTCCGTTATAGTTCTGGGTAATTTCTTTTAGAAATAATTTCATTTTGGAAGCTTTATGCAGGATTAGATAAATTTTTTTTATCTTTATTCTTTCGATATATATGGACGTCTTCAAATGATAAGGTTTTATCTCAGAGAGACCAAAGAAAAGGTGCTAACTCATGGAGCCAAATTGCGTTCAGATTAAGAATTCCATAGGAAAGATGCTACTTGAAAACGTATATTCCTCACTTGACCTTAGAATGTTTCAGACTGGACAAATTTGTTTGTACAAGCTCTTAAATTCTTATTTAGATAGGCCTTTCTTACTACAACAAATTTCTTTCAATAGTTAAGGAATACAGAGATTGGCTTATCCGAAATTTCATTTCGTAGAACATGATATAGCAGATGCACCTGTATCCGAAATCTGCTGTAAATATAATAATATAAAAAATTTATTCTGTGATGTGGAGATCTTTAATCAATAATTAAATTGTGAAAATTACATGTTTTTCTATGCCATAAAGTAATTTTTTGTTTTTTAAGCAATCTTCAGGAACTAATAAAGAAAAATCGATTGATGTTACGAAACTCGAACAAATAGTTACTATTATATGAGGACATACTTACTATTATATGATAATTACAATTTTTTATTTTATATTTTCTTTGCAAAATAATAAATATGAAGTATACTCTGTACTATATTTATTTATAAATGCGTTGGCTGCCAATAAACCAAATTCAAATTAAAAATGAAAATGTGATGAACCCTCAAAATCTCTTATAACGTGTATAGCGGACTTCAGCCCTTGCAAGTCTGTTGCAACTTTTTATTTGGCCTTCACGACTTAGCACCTTTTCTTTTGGTCTTCACGACTTACCACCTTTTCCTTAGGTCTTAACGAGTTAGCACCTTTTCCTTAGGTATTCACGAGTTAGCACCTTTTCCTTTGGTCCCCACGAGTTAGCACCTTTTCATTTGGTCTCCACAAATTAGCTTCTTTTCATTTGGTTTCTTTGGGTTGGAAAATAGACATTTGGAAACGTTATTATCCAAAATATACTTTTTTCACTGTAAACAAGATTTGCAAAAATTTCTTGGGATTTCATATGATTTGAAAGATTTCGAATGAGTTGAAAGTATTTCAACAGATTGCAAGCTATTTCCAGGTATTTCAAAGGACTAAAGAGTACGTCAAAGAATTACAAGATGATTATGAAGTTTAACAAGATTTAAAACTTTTTTTTATTCATTTCGTTAGACTTCAAAGGATTTCAAAAGTTTTCAGGGCATTATCAAAAATTTAAGTATCTCAAAAGATTGCAAAGGATCGGAAAAGTTCCAAAAGTTTTCAAATTATTTAAAAAGATTTCAAGAGAATGAAGAAATTACCTAGTGCAATTTTAGAGAGAATCTCAGTTTTTCCCAGGAATTTGTCAACATTTTCAGTTATTTCGTTCAGATTTTAAGATGTTTTGTTAAAGGATTTTAAAGAATTTTAGAAGATTCTAAGTGATTTTAAGTGATTTCGTGATATTTTAAAAGAAGTCAGGGATTTTAGAGGATTCCAACAGAATTTTAACAGGTATCAAAGCGTCTTAACGAATTCTGTAGGATGTCAGCAGGTTTTAATGAGATTTTGAAGATTTAAAGTGATTTCAAGGTATTTTAAAATAGTTGCAAAACTTTTAAATTATTTTTAGGAATTTAAACAGATTTTAAGAGATTTAAAGAAGATTTAATTATTTCGTAGGACGCGAAAAGATTATAAGAGATTTAAAATAATTTAAAATCATATCCATGAATTTTAGAGGATTTCAAAAGATTTATCAACAATTTTTAAAGATTTTTGATTATTACAAAAGATTGTAAGAGATTTCGAGTAATTGTAATGGCTTTTAACAGATTTTAAGGTATCTCCTAATATATTCAAATAATTTAGGAAATGTTAAGAATTTGAACCGATTTTGAACGATTTTAAGAGATTCCCACTAATTTTAAAGGATCATAAAGGATTTCTATGGAATTTTGAAGATTTTAAGCGATTTGAAGGCTTTCAAAAATACGTATGGATTTCAAGGAATTTTCAACTATTTTTAAAAAATTGGTAAGAAGTGATAGTAAGTAAAAGTTCAATTACACTAAATATTGTTAAGATTATTATTTTTCGTAAGTTTTAAACTTTCTTCATAAAAATCATGTTTTCTCCTTTCATGATACGTGACTGATAATATCATTTCTATTCTTAAATTCATAGAAAACTTTTTTTCTGAAATAACTGATTTTTGGAACGCCAGCTACCTTAAAAGTTATATGTGGATTTTTCTAAGTTGAGGACAAAACTAAAATTTGTGGGTTTGTTTGTGGGATGATACTGGGACCTATAGTGAATTGATCAGGACTATGCACATATGCAGATAGTAACCGGAAGTATGTAGTTTTTCCCAAAAAGTGGTTTTTGGAATCTTTAAGTTCAAAAATACCCCGGTCACTCATTTTTCAATATAGAGGGTTTATTTTAGGTCTAAAATTCGGGGGATTCATTCTGCTATTTGCTCCTATACATAACACCATACCGGCAGCTCAGCACTTTATTTTTTTAAATTTTGGCGGAGAATTTATTTTATTTTATCTATATACTTATTTTTTCAAAATGTATCTACTTCAGACGGACTGTTTGAAAATGGCACTATATTTTTTCGACGAATTTCTTAAACAATTGCAATTTTTCGCCGGTGGTCTGGCATTTTTGATTAATGAAACATCCGGCAGTTTGAATAAATTACAATTTTATTACTTCACAGAGATTATTCATGGTATTTTCGTCTTCCTCCTTTCTCTAAATTCGTTTGACCACTGCTTTTAATGGTAAGTAGGTACTCATTTGGAAATCGAAAAATAGAGTTTAACCATAAATAGCAGGTAACTGTAACCGCAAGGTAAATAACATTTGCAGAATAGAGATCATATGGGTGATGCCGTCTACCGCAAATCGTTTAGAAATATCAACGGTTTTGACAGATGTATCAGCGTCTCAAATAGTAAACCAACTAGAGAGATAGTATATCTTCCACAGATAGGTTTCAATCAATTATACCGTAACCGCATATCTGATTCTATTTTTTAAAATACTTTGTCTCTTTTCAAATGCAATACCGACATTTTTAATTTCGTTTCTAGATTCATAATTCGCAACCCAAACCCCCTTAAGGAACCATTTTTAGCCAAAGCCGTCTAGATTTTTAGATTTTTGGCGGCTTATTATTTTGAAGAATGCAGTATTATAGGAAATTAGATGGCGCATCTTTTTTCCTCTAGAAAAAGTTTAATCTTTAATAGTTTTCGAGATAACCATAATAATGATGTTTTTTTATGAAGACGATTTGTAATTAATTTTTGGCCTCTCGCTCGTCGTCACATCTACAGTTTTTGGAATTTTTAAATGAAATTTAAAAACAATACTCTCCAAAGTATCCTTAGAACAATGATATGAGCGACAAGTGTATATCATTATTTACAACAAAATAAAAGATTGTTTTCTAGGCCATTCCGAATTTAAATCCTTATAATCTTCGATCGCTTCGTTTATCGAGCGAAGTTTGAGCAAATGTAAGCTTTCTGTGGAGAAGTTGTTCAGAAAACTATAAGGTAGTTGTCTGTGAAAATCTTTTTTCGAAAAACTGAATAGGTGAAAAACTGCAAATGCAAAACTTGGAGCGCGCAAACTGAACTCTTGTTATATAATATAATAATAAATATTAAATAATAAAATATTATGCACAAGTTATATAAATTACATTACATTTTTTAAATCCCAGCCATGCCAACTCTTCTACCCATAAATTCGAAAAAATTCTTTATAATTTCCATACAATACATGTCCAGATTATATCAAATGCATTCTACAAGAATAATTCTACAGAAGTTATTCAATTTATTAAATTTGTTTTCAATTAGTAAAACAAAGAAAGAATTATTCACACATTGCACTTACGTTATTTCTGCATTTTTTCCTAACATTTTTTGATCAGTTATCTTCACATCTAGTGCGTTTCCTAGCACAAAGGGTACCATGTGATTCTTTTTCCATTTCGAAAAAAAAGAGAGAATTCCTTCCACTATGACTTTTACGAAATATTATTTAACTCGCGGAACGATGTGAATATTGTGGTATCAAAAAGCACAATGATCTATTTAATTCTACAGAAACTGCAACTGTTATAATGCTAGAAGAGCTAAAACGACATTTGATGGTCATCTAATATAACTCTAGGTATTTCTTTGTTTATATTTATATTCCTTCGCTAGCTGTATTGCTAGTGGTTCCGTGCGTCTAATAGACATGGATTTTTACGAATCGCGCGCTCCAAGTTTTACATTCGCAATTATTTACCTGTTCAGTTTTTTAAAAAGGGGTCTTCACAGAAAACTACCTTATAGTTTTCTGAACAATTTCTCCACAGAAAGTTGATATTTTCTCAAACTTCGCTCGATAAACGAAGCGATAAAAAATTATGAGGAATTAAATTCGGAATGGCGAGAACACAATTTTTTATTTTGTTAGAAATAATGATGCACACTTTTCGCTTACATCGCCGTTATGAAGATGCTCTAGAAAGTATTGTCTCAAAATTTCATCAAAAAATTCAAAAAACTGTAGATGTGAAGACGAGCGAGAGACTAAAAATTAATTAGAAATCGTCTTCATAAAAAAACATCATTAACATGGTTATGTCGAAAACTATAAAAGATTAAACTTTTTTTCTAGAGGAAAAAAGATGAGCCATCGAATCGGGGTGCTCAATTTTGAATTACAAATTTCTAACTTTAGATTGGCAGTTAATTACCCCAAAAACCTATGAGCAACTTTGTTCAACTAAATCCGTAGACTTTTTGAATTTTTGACAAAATTCGAGGTCACCCGGCGCATTTATCATTTGTTAACCTTTATTTATAAATAGAGATAATGAGAGTTATTCATTTAAATAAAAAATAACATAAACAATTAAACCTTTAATTTATGACTTCACCGTTTCAGGGAAACAAACATAGGTTTAAAAAATGCGGTAATATTCTAAAATTTTAATCGCGACACTCGCGCTGCGCGCTCGCTTTTTGACAGACATTTGTGAATGCATATTTTTCTGAACCACCATAAAATAAATAAAAAAAACTACAATCCTTTTTTCAGACATCTTCATCTATCTCGCGTTGTTATGCTAAGAATAGGATTTTTGTTCTCATATTATTTTTTATGAATAAAGCAAAATATCCTACAAGTTTTCTTTTAGATTTTTTACGTATCTCTTGTCTTTTGGCGTAATATTGGAATTTTCGATTTTCTACATGTTACTTACGATAAATAAAAACAAAATTATGAATCCTATTGGAAAATGGTTAAAAGATATTTTGTGTGATTTTCAAAAGCTATAATTTCTCTTTTAGACTTTTTTTCGTAGTTTGCGTCGTTGGGCCATTCTAATACTTTCTCAATCGTAAATGGTGAGAATGTCATAAATGATTACAAAAATTTTATCTTTTTTTGGGTGAATAACTTTTTCTATTAATTTTTTTTCATACCTTTTGTCGTATTTCCAGAAAATTTTCATTTTTATTTTTAATGCCATTTCTATGACCAAAACCAAAAATATGTTTTTAACAAAAATGGCTGGTTAACGAACTCGCCGAAATGTGGAAAATGACATAAAATGGAACTTAAGGAAATGTGGGATATGGGATAATGTGTGGAAAATTGGGATAATGTGTAACATATAGTCTATTTTTTGGCTAGGGTAGTATATATAGTACAACATTGTACTATATTTCCCAAAAACTTACATAAAACGTACATTTTTCTTTAATTCAAAAAGTTTATTTTTATAAACTATGAAATAATCAGTGACAACTAAAATTTTTAAAAAATCTATTTTTTGGTTTTTGGAAAAAATCACCTCCATTTTGTTAATTCTCAACATTATTCTGCATTCCACAAGAGCGTAGAATCGCGTACGAGAATATTGAAAGCTAAGGTAATTATACTAATCATATAGCTGAAAGATTACACCATTTAACAAAAAATACCACTAGTTAAAAACAAATGTTGAAAAAATTGTTGTTATCAGATATAAAAAATGTCCTCATGCCAAAAGAAATGTTCACGCCAAATTTCATGTTCTTATAATATTTAGAGTAAAATTTTCAATATATTCAGTGTACCGTTAAGATTAAGACAATAGTGGAATACCAAAAACAAATATTGTCTGTTACTTTTAATGCTTATTGCATATGATATAGTTAAATAACCTATAATAATTTTCCCCCAAAAATATTTTTGTAAATGCATGGAAAGAAGCTGTTTATCGGCTTCTGAAAAAGATAGATGGGGTCCCTAACGAGAGACTGTAAACATTGAGAACCATATTGACTTTTTAATGTAATCACAATTTAGATATTATATTTTCATCCGACTTCGGAGTAATAGCAATAAAATATATCGTATTTACATTCTTTTAAATGAACTAATGATGTAGAGAATTGTGTTTTATATGTGGTTTAAATTTAACACTTTAAAATGGTTTCGGATTGGGCGCCTTTTGCTTAATGGTGTTTCATTTCTTTCTTGTTTTGTCAATGGGGTAATCATTCCGCTTTCCATATTTATTTTCACTCGCTTTTTATCATGATTATAAAATCCACGAAGAATTTTATTATTCTCCAACATTGCAACGGCGTGACCATCGGATGTTGATAATACTCTTCTTTCTACGGGTGGCATGAGCGCATGTTGTTTTCTATTTAACTGCAATAGAATTGGATTACCATAAGGAAAAGTATATTTTCGAATTTCGAATTGCTGGTCCGGATTCGAGTGGGGAACAAGTCGAATATGTTCAAGTCCATCAGAAGAAATTGGCTTGGTAGGAGGAGGCGGTCTGGCAGGAGGAAACGGTCTGGCAGGAGGAGGCGTTCTGACAAGAGGAGACGTTCTGGCAGGAGGAGACGGTCCGGAAGGAGGAGACGTTCTGGCAGGAGAAGACATCTCGGCAGAAGGAGACGGTCCGGAAGGAGGAGACGTTCTGGCAGGAGGAGACGTTCTGACATGAGGAGACATTTTGGCAGAAGGAGATAGTCTGGCAGATGGAGACCTGGAGTTGATACGAAGAGGAGGCTCAGCAGGAGGAGAATACATTTCAGGATAATACATTTCAGGAGAAAACCTTGTAGGAGAATAGGAACGTCCGCAACGAGAATCACTAGAAAGAGGGTCGAGTTCAGAGAAACAGTCGAGTTGCAAACTTAATTCTGTAAAAAAAAAACAGAGAATTAATTTTTTTTAAGTACATACTCAGTTGTTCGTATGGCTTAAACGGCTTGTGGCAAAATAATTTCCAATATCAGAGAAACAGTCTAAGTCAGGTACCTAACATCTCGTACAACAAAGCAATAAATTTCAATATTATTATGGATAATCAAATAAAACATGTAAACAAATTTATTTTATTGTTTGAAAATCAATCTATTTCAATTTCGTATGCACTGATCCTGATTCATTTCGGGCTACTAAAAACTTTTGTACCAACATCGACTCCTTTAGCATTTAAATTTTTGTATAAAGGATTGCAATACGATTGTTTCAATTTTATCGAATTTTAAAAATGGTAGGAAAAGAAATAAATATCAAATATATTAAACTCAATGGACCCAAAGCTGTTATTAATACAACGTTCTATCTACGAAAACTTCAAATAATACTATTGTATTTACCAATGAAATTGAAGGTGACCACCAAGGTAAAGACCAGAGTATAAACGATGTTCATCTTTTCCGATTGAAGGACTAATTACTCCTTTATTCCAGCTTATTCTGATATTTTTACATATAAGTCTGGTTTAAGAAAAAAGTGGTCTAATTCGTTAAAACTGATGTCACAATTTAAATAATCTTTAATCTTTCAAAAGATAATACACTCTACAAAATATGTTTAAAAATTGGTACAAATAAACGTTTGATCGCCGAAAACTTTTAACTATCATGAAATTTTATCGAATCAAGCTTTTTTTTAAATATAGGTACATTATCGCAACTTGATTTACTTGACTTTGGATCGTACACCACAAGAATGACAGAAATGTAAACTGGTGCTTCATGAAAATATAAAACAAGTATAATATAATCGTTGTCTCATGATTTATCGGCTTCAAGGTTATTCCCAGGTATTTGCATACTATAATTCACATTCAAGGAAAAAAAATAATTTACGTGAACTCTAAAATCTGATTTCGCAAGTTAAATAATCATTTAGATTCCAGAAACATTTTTTTATGAATTTTAAGTCGAATTTTACATTGTTTCTTACATCTGGATAGGAATTTCGTAATTTTGTTGCCAAATAATATTTACTGAACACACTCTGCAAGTTCATTTAAAGACTGCAAATTTACACTTCAATTCAAAGCAGTCTATAAAACAATTATGATTTAGGGCCCTGATGCAAGAACATCACACAAAATGTGCAAACTTGATTTTAAACGAATTTTTTTTATTGATACAAATTGATGCAGTTAAACGCTCTGGAATTTTCCCTGTATCTCTTGTGTTAATTAGTATTTTAATTGTTAATTATATCGTTAATTTAATTGTTAAATTGTTATAATGTAAGAAATTTTAATTATACTCGAAGTAAACTTTTCTTAAAAGGATAAAAAAGGAATGAAGGATGTTTATAGGAATTGAAAATTAATTTATCATAAAAAACAAATATTTCACGGAATTTATCTTCAGTTTCAAAGTATTGTATTTAACCGACTTTAACCTCTTTCAACTTATGAAAAAACATAATTTTTTTTTGTCTTCATGTCTTTACGCAAACGCTTATTTTTTATATGAAGTATTTAATTAAAATGCTATGAAAGAGGCATTTTTATGCTGCTTAAAATTCAAAATATCGTATGCTTGAAACAAGGCTTTGTGAAGCTTTCTAGCGGGGGTGATTGGTTGAGAATTTTTCAAGTAATAAAATGGGTTGATATAAATAAAAATTTAAAAGTTTTGAAATATGATTCGATTTTTGTTTGTATATTGTAAAAGGTATTTTTGTACATATATTTTGAAGAAATTTTAATTATTATCTTCTGTAACTCTCTAAATCATTCCTTACAAATATTTTGATAAAAATAGGAATTCAATTAAAAAACTAAAAAATCTTATGGATAAAAAAGGAAGTTTATATGAAAATATTGATAATATATGTCCAATCAAACAAGAAATGAAACACCATATGGTCCTTTTAATGCATGCTGCATCAAAATTAAAAATGATAATGTTCAACATCAATTAAATTTATCATTAATATAATGTATTGAGAAGAGTAACAATCGTTGAAACAGATTTTTTGCAATGAAAGGAAAATTTCTTTATTAATTACTTTTTTTAAACTAGTAGGAGCAGAATTAGTTTGATTAAATTATTTGATATAAAAACTTGAACGGCCTCTTACGAACAAATTTTCAAAATAAAAATCGCAACTCTTACAAATATCTACAAATTTGTTTAATTACAGTGTAAAATGTTATTAAAAAATCCATTTTTCGCTCAAACTGTGCAAGATACCAAAAAATGTAAAAAAGAAAAATTATTTATCTGAGAAAGGTCTGCAAACTTGATTAATACGATTTTTTGATCAGACTCATAGTTTTTGTTTTGATCGTGTATAGATTACATCAAAAATATAAAAAAATTAGGCGTACCGATTTTTTTCCACGTTTTTAGAGAACAGCATATCGCTTTCCGTTCTGTCGAGTGGAAATAGAATTCAGAGATAAAAAACAAGCGATTAAATGACGGATTTAGAAAAACTCTTATCGTCTGATTAGTAGAAAGTTTGCTGCATTTCTGTATCGGGTGTATTGGGGACAAAATCGATTCCGTTATAGTTAGCAGATGATTTATGAGGCGGTTGTTCAAAGTGAGAATTAAGCCATGTGTCATTTTATGGGGTGTGGCGTAATTTTATTAGGCTAGATAGTACCTTTCATTTTCTAGATATGGGGAATAAATCCCTCTGATAATTGACTCTTAAAGCCGACGTTTCGTGAATATAGTTTTTATTTCTATTCTAAAAATAATGGTTTTTACACGCAAGTTAATTCAAATTTAATTTGGTTTTCATGTGAAATTAATGAAACAAATAGTAGTTGCATTACTACTTATTAAACCACATATCAATTTTAATGAAAATGATCAAAATAAACAAGAACTGTATGTTAACCTAATTAATTACATGAAAAGATCTATAAACCTAAAAGCAATTGAGACTCCGGATTCTACAACCACGCATAACATTTTCCTAGCCGCTTCAGGCCGCTCGAGATGACTTGAAAATCAGTTTTCGAAAAATTAACTTTTTAACACAACACTTTGTAGAAAATTCCATGGCGCATCTTTTTTCTCTCTATAAAAAAGTTGTATCTTTTACCGTTTCTGTAAAAAATAAAAAAACTTAATTTTTCAGACCATCAAATTAAATCAATATTTTCACTTTAACACACTCTGAAAGACAAAGTTCTTTGTATTTTAAGATAAAAATTTAAGACCCTGTCTTTCAAACTGTTCTTAAGAAAATGTGGAATTTAAAATTGATTGATTTTGTTAAATAAGAAAGATATACATTTTTTTGGCAATCAGTATCAAAATAACGTTAAACAATTCTCAACCGCTTCGTTTACCGAGGGAATTTTGAGTAAGCCCAATATTCCAGCAAATGAAATTCTAAGTAGGATATAATTAAGTTTTCTGAAAAGTTTTACCCTAATTGAATTATTCGCTAACAAAATAGGATCATTCAAATAGCACTAACCGAGCACGTAAGGGGCGAGAACTTTGGAGCCTCTTTGAACCGCGCTATTTAGCCCGTTAATATACAACTGTGTTTGTATTACACAAGTATTACACTTCTCTTAAAATTTAAAGAATATTGTATTTGTTTCGTAAGAAAATAAATCTATAAATATTGAAAATGAATAGCTAAAAAAGTAAATGTTGAGTTTGCTGGAAACTCTAACTGAAGGTAGAAAAATAAATAGATACAAAGAAAATAGGGCTAATAATATTAACAAGGTAAAGAAAAACAAGGTTTTTGCACGTACACTTCCTTTAAAAAAATAAAAATTGAGTAATAAATTTAAAAAAGTAAGGAATTTTTTAGTATAGAGTCGACAAGCACATTACTCATTCTTTAACTTGATTTATGAAATCAAAAAAGGTAGCGACATTGCTAAGTCTAACAAATTTTGGAAACGAAATATAAATTTACTGTAGAAAGAA
>JAAAKG020036873.1:2389-19248 GCA_010014905.2 Druon quercuslanigerum
CGAACTAATTTTAAATTGCACTCCCAGTCAAAAAATAAATTCACTGTCATTTCCCAGTTTTTTCCTGCATAAAAATACGGCCGTTCAGGCGACCACCCTGCGAATCTAAAATTTTAAAAAATCTCTGCACAATATCGAATTTATGAATTTTAGAAATCTAAAATGTAAAATTCTAAATTACATTTCTCTCTTTGAGCCTTTGGCACAGACTCAAATAATTTATTTTTGAATGTTTCATTTATAGTTGCTGATTTAAAATAAACACTCAAATATTGATAAATATTAAAACATTTTTTGATTATGAAACCATTTATTTATTATCATTTAAAATTTTTAATAGTTTATAAACTTTAAATTGTTTAAGTCTTCAAACCTGTATTTCCAAATTCTTTCAATTGAAAATGTACGCATAAAAAATATGAACTCAAATGAAAAATTTTCAAAGTAAAATATTTGAGAATTAAGTATTGTAAACTAATAATTTAATTGAAACAATTAAACATAAAATGAAAAAAAGTTGAAATCGAACTAATTTTAAATTGCACTCCCAGTCAAAAATAAATTCACTGTCATTTCCCAGTTTTTTCCTGCCTGAAAATATGGCCGTTCAGGCGACCACCCTGCGAATCTAAAATTTTAAAAAATCTCTGCACAATATCGAAATTATGAATTTTAGAAAACTAAAATTTAAAATTATAAAGTACTTTTCTCTCTTTGAGCCTTTGGATTTGCATACAAACAAGTGTCCTCACTTGATCCTTCGCGTGAAAAATTTTCCTTCGAAATTCGCCGCTGGTTAATTGGACTTCTTTGAGAATTTCATCCAATTCTTGAATAACAGAGCTTCGCACACATATCATCGTAAAAACACCTTTAGAAAATACCAATTAACCTTAATTAAAACTTATCAAAATAAATCTAAAAAATCAATGAACTGAATTAGCCCACTAAAGTCGTTTTTGTTTTCCTTTTCAAGAACTAATTTTTTTTTGGCAACTCAAGGTTACAAAATTGTTCAAAATCAGAAAAATATGATAAATTCATACGTGTTCTCCAGAAAATTTATAAATCAGTTTCGCTTTTTCTCTAGTGTAAAAAAAGGTTCCTGTGGTTGTAGACCATCCCGATACCCTCGATTTGAAAAGCAGCCGCCGTTTACATGTCCGGCACCCAATCCGAAATACGAAAAGTGGATTGGTAAAAGAAAAAAAGCGAGGCCTCCTTTTCAATTGGAGGACTTTCCTGCGTGTCCTTATTGCAAAAAAGGAGGTTGCTGTAAAAAGTTTTTTGGATTCTGATCCAAAGTAGGTTGAAAATTTAAATTTAATTTTTTTGTCGAAATATTTTTTTATTTTCAACAAGAAAATTCATTTGTCGACCAAAAAATATGATTTTTTAATCTAGAAGATTAATTTTCTAAGAAAAAGGTGAGTTTTAACAAAATACATGTTCAGGGTGGCGGTACGGCGGACCATTGAAAATTCCCGAAAATTACGAACAAAAATTAAAATATTGAAAAAATTAATTTTGAACAAACAAACCAAATTTTTTTTCAAGAAAATCGTTCAATTTTAAACCTAACTGCTAAATCTTCAACTAAAGCAATGAATCTTTAACTAAAATAGTTGAATTTTTAACAAGTTATTTTTTTACTCAAAAGGTTAAATTGACAATACAAACTTAAATAATTAAATTTTAAGTTTAAAAAAATAATGCTCAACCAAACAGGCAAATTTTAAACTAAAACTGTGGAATATTTAATTGGAATATGTTAAAATTTTAATTAAATAAATTACTTTCCAAGAAAGAACTAACGAATTTTCAAGAAAATATTTAAATTATCGGCAAAAACTTCCTTTTCATCTAAAGAAAAAACAAGTTTTTAACCAAATAGCTCAGAATTTAACACAAGAAATGAATTTTTAATTAAAATGATGAATCTTCAACAACAAAAAAATATACATAAAGATTAAATTGCAAAAATTAAGACAGTTTACTAAAAAAAAAAGATTTTCAACCAAATATGTGAATTTTCAACTAAAATGATGAATTTTCAACTGGAATAGTCGAATTTTAAACCAAAAAGATAAGTTTTCACCTAAAACAATGAATCTTGAAATGAAATAGTTGAATTTTCAACAAAAAATTAATTATAAATATTTATTTTTCACAATTGAAAAAAAAATCAACATTTGTAAAATATTGATTTTCGACCAGTAGACAAAAAACACTTAAAATTAATTTATTGAACGCAATTTATCTGATCGACAATCATAGCATCAGTATTAAATTAAATTTAAACCGTTTCAAATTCCTAAGATTAATTTTCAATAAAAAAAGACAATTTTTCAACAAAATATATAACTCTTCAACCAAATATTCGATTTTGCAACTAAAAAGATCAATTTTCGAACAAATATTTAAATTTTAAACAGAAAAATATCAGCTCAAGAAAATGAAATAGTTACATTTTCAGTTAAAAAAATTAATTGTTCAAACAAAAAAAAAAAACAAATTTTAAATCAGCGATTATATTTTAACTAAAATAATAAATATTCTACTGAAACAGATTAATTTTAAAACAAAAAGATGAATTTAAACAAAAGAGTATGCCTTTCTTCCAAAAAAATTAATTTGCAGCTCAAAATATGAATATTTAATTGGAATACTTAAAATTTTTAATCAAAAAGATCATGTTTTCAAAAAGATTAATTTTCAAAGAAGAAGATTAATTTTCAACAAATAAAACACGATTTTTCAACAAAATATATAAATTTTTAACAAAATAGTTTAATTTTAACCAAAAAAATCCATTTTTAACCAAACTGATAAATTTTCATCAAAAAAAGATCAATTTTTAAATAAAATATTCGAATTTTCAACCAAAAATTGAATGGTTGAATTTTATGATAAAAAGTTAATGATCAACTAAAAAAATAATTTTTTAAAATAAATTAATCAAATATTCAATTGGGACAGCTTGATTTTCAGTTAAAATAAATTTTCAACTTAAATGATAAATCTTCTGCTTGAATATTTTAATATTAAATCCAAACAATAAATTTTTAACAAATAAGAATATTTTCTATCAAAAAGACGAATATTCACCTAAAGACGATCAATTTTCAACCAAATAGTTAAATTTGAAACTGAATAATACCAATTTTCAACAAAAAATTAAATAGTTTAATTTTCAGTAAAAAAAATTATTTTTTCACTAAAAAAAAACAAATCTCAAACGAAAGTGATGAATTTTTAACTAAAATATTAAATAATCTACTAAAACAGATTGTTTTAAAATAAAAAGATAAATTTTAAACAAAAGAGTTTAACTTTCTTCAAAAAAAAAATTAATTTGCAGCCAATAAGATTAAATTTCAACAACAAAAAAGATGAATTTCTACAAATTACATAAATTTTTGAAACAAATATAGTATGATTTTTAAATAAAAATATCATTTTTTAACCAAATCGTTGAATTTTCATCCAGAAAACATAAAATTTCAAGAAAAAATAAAATTGCAGAATTTTCCGTTAACAAATTAATTCTCAATGAAAAAACATTGGATTTTTTGAAAACTAGTCAAATTTTTGGTAAAAAAAATTCTTTCCAAGCAAAGAAAAAAATTTTAATCAAATATTTTCCATAAATTACATAAGTTTTTGAAAAAAAAAATATTTTGATTTTTAAATTAAAAATATCCATTTTTAACCAAATAATTGACTAAAATAATAAATATTCTACTGAAACAGATTAATTTTTAAACAAAAAGATGAATTTAAACAAATAAGTTTACCTTTTTTCCAAAAAAATTAATTTGCAACTCAAAATATGAATATTTAATTGGAATACTTAAAATTTTTAATCAAAAAGATTATTTTTTGAAAACCAATATTAATTTTGAAACAAGAAGATTAACTTTGAACAAATAAAACACGATTTTTGAACAAAAAAAGATGTTATGAATTTTATGTTAAAAAATTTCTGTTCAACTAAGAAATGAATTTTTTAAATAAATAAATCAAATATTCAATTGGGAGACTTTAATTTTCAGTTAAAATGAATTTTTAACTAAAATGATGAATCTTCAGCTGGAATATTTGAATATTAAATCAAAATAATAAATTTTTAACAAAGAAGAATATTTTCTACCAAAAAATACGTATATTCAACTAAAAAAGATCAATTTTCAACCAAAAAGTTGAATTTTAAACTGACAAATATCAGTTTTTAACAAAAAATGAAATAGTTTAATTTTCAGTAAAAAAAATTAATTTTCCACATTAAAAAACAAATTTCAAACCAAAACGATGAATTTTTAACTAAAATAATCAATATTCTACCGAAGCAGATTAATTTTGAACAAAAGAGTTTAACTTTCTTCCAAAAAAATTAATTTGCAGCTCGAATTATGAATATTTAATTGAAATATTTAAATTTTCAATCAAAAATTTTGAATTTTTATGCAAGAAGATTAATCTCTATATAAAAAACACGCAATTTCATCTAAAATATATCATTTTTCAATCAAAAATTAAATAGTCAAATTTTTAGTTAACAAATTTTCAGTAAAATAGTTCAAGTTTCAATAGGAATAGTTAAATTTTCAGTAATAAAAATTAATTTTCTGCCAAAGAAAAAACGAATTTTCAAGCAGAAAGAGGAATTTACAATTCAAATGAGCAATCTTCAACCAAAAAATTCATTTTTATTAAAAGAGTCTAACTTTTAACCAAGTAATCAAAAGAAAATGTAGAAGTTGATATCAAGACCAAAAAAGATTTTTATTTTTATTCAAAAACAGTTAAATTCAGTTAATTTTTAAACAAAAAGATTAATTTTCTACCAAAAAATATAAATTTTCAACAAAATACATTAATTTTAACGTAATAGTGGAATTTTGAATCAAAGCAAACAATTTTTTAACTAAATAGCTGAATTCTGAACTGAAGAAAAATCAATTAAAATAAAAACGAAATAGTTACATTTTTATTTTTTTTTAAATTAATTCTCATCTTTACTGATGAATTTTCGACCAAAATAATTGATCGTCAACTGGAATAGTTAACTATTAAACATAACTCAAATAATTAAGTATTAATTTAATAAAATAAATGTTGAATTAAAAAGATCAATTTTCAAACAACGAAAATAGCATTCTTCAAACAAAAATTGAATAATTAAATTTTTAGTTAAAAAATGAATTTTCAAACAAAAAACTTAATTTTTAATTAAAATTATAGAATGTTCAACTGGAATAGCATTTTCATTTTCATCATAAGAAACAAATTATTTTTAACCAATAAATAAACAAATTGTAAATAAAATAGTTAAATTTTCGGTAAAAAAAATCATCATTTTTCAATCGAAGAAATGAATTTTTAATGAATTGATGAATCTTCAATAAAAAAATAATAATTTTCAGAAAAAGAGTTTATTTTTCAACCAAATAAATTAATTTCTAATAAAAAAAAATTAATTTTAAACCAATAAGAATAATTTTCAACAAGAAAAAAGATGATTTTCCACAAATTACATAAATTTTTGAGCAAAACAAATAGTTTGATTTTTGAATAAAAAATATCAATTTTCGACTAAATCATTCATCCAGAAAACACAAAATTTCAACAAGAAATAGAATCGCTGAATTTTCCTTTAAAAATTTAATTCTCAATAAAAAAAAAATTGGATTTTTCGAAAAAAAGTTCAATTTTTTGTAAAAAAAATTCAGTTCCAACAAAAGAAAGAAAAAAATTTCAATTCAATATTTTATGTTTCACCAAATAAATGAATTATTAATTAAATTGATGAATCTTCCATAAAAAAATAATTAAAAAAAAAAAACAGTTTAATTTTCGACTGAAAAAGATGGCTTTCAACCCAAATAAAAGAGATAAATTCTAAACAAGAAATATAATAAAAGACTTTTTAATACAAAAAAGTCCACTTTCAATAAAAATATATGTATTTTAAATCTAAAAAGACGACAAATTTTCTATAAAAAAGACGAATGTTCAACAAAATACTTCATTTTTCGACTAAAATAGATGACTTTTCAACAAAATAGTTTAATTTTTAAAAAAAGTAGATTTTTTAACCAAACAAGATGAATTTCGAAATAAAAATTTGAATTTTTAACAAAACAAAATTTTTAATTTTTGACTAAAAAAGATTACTTCAAAACCAAATAGTTCAATCTTCAGGCAAATAATTACATTTTCAAGCAAAAGAGATAAATTCTAAACAAAAAATATAATAAAAGACTTTTCAATAAAAAGAAATCAACTTTCAATAAAAAAATATTAATTTTCTACCAAAAGATGTGTTTTAAATCCAAAACGACGACAAATTTTCTATAAAAAAAAAGACGAATTTTCAACAAAATAGTTCATTTTTTGGCTTAAATAGATGACTTTTCGACAAAATAATTTAATTTAAAGTGGAAAAGTAGATTTTTTATCTAAAAAAGATTAATTCCGAACGAAAAATATTACAGAAGATGAATTTTCTACCAAAAAATTTGAATTTTTAACAAAACAGTTTAAGAAAATAGTTTCAAAAAATATAATAAAAGACTTTTCAATAAAAAGAAATCAACTTTCAATGAAAAAATATTAATTTTCTACCAAAATATATATTTTAAATCCAAAACGACGACAAATTTTCTATAGAAAAAGACGAATGTTCAACAAAATACTTCATTTTTCGACTAAAATAGGTGACTTTTCAACAAAATAGTTTAATTTTAAAAAAAAAGTAGATTTTTTAACCAAACAAGATGAATTTTTAAATAAAAATTTGAATTTTTAACAAAAAAGTTTAATTTTCGACTGAAAAAGATTACTTCAAAACCACATAGTTGAATCTTCAGGAAAATAATTAAATTTTCAAGCAAAAGAGATAAATTCTTAACAAAAAATATAATAAAAGACTTTTTAATAATAAAAAAATCAACTTTCAATGAAAAAATATGTGTTTTAAATCCAAAACGACAAATTTTCTATAAAAAAAGACGAATTCTCAACAAAATAGTTCATTTTTCGGCTAAAACAGATGACTTTTCGAAAAAATAATTAAATTTGAAATGAAAAAGTAGATTTTTTATGAAAAAAAGATCAATTCCGAACGAAAAATATTACAGAGGATGAATTTTCTATAGAAAAATTTGAATTTTTAACGAAACAGTTTAAAAAAATATAATAAAAGACTTTTCAATAAAAAAATATTAACTTTCAATAAAAAAAGGGTAATTTTCTACCAAAATATATATTTTAAATCCAAAACGACGACAAATTTTCTATAAAAAAGACGAATGTTCAACAAAATACTTCATTTTTCGACTAAAATAGATGACTTTTAAACAAAATAGTTTAATTTTTAAAAAAAAGTAGACTTTTTAACCAAACAAGATGATTTTCGAAATAAAAATTTGAATTTTTAACAAAACAGTTTAATTTTCGACTGAAAAAGATTACTTCAAAACCAAATAGTAAAATCTTTAGGAAAATAATTACATTTTCAAGCAAAAGAGATAAATTCTAAACAAAAAATATAATAAAAGACTTTTCAATAAAAAGAAATCAACTTTCAATAAAAAAATATTAATTTTCTACCAAAAGATGTGTTTTAAATCCAAAACGACGACAAATTTTCTATAAAAAAGACGAATATTCATCAAAATAGTTCATTTTTCAGCTAAAATAGATGACTTTTTCACATAATAGTAGAAATTTTAACCAACAGAGATGGATTCTGGACCAAAAATTGTCAATCCAAAATTTTAATAGTAGAATTTTCTGTAAGAAAGTGATTTTCTAGTGAATATTTGAGTAGAAAGTGATAAATTGTTATCAAAAAAATTAAATAGTCGAATTTTGAATTAAAGAGAATAGACTTTAAAACAAAAAGATGCATTTTCCAACAAAAGAGATGAATTTTCAACAACAAAAAACTGATTACTTTCGACTAATTTATTTTAAATCCAAAAGAACATATTTTAAGTCCAAAAGAATGAATTTTCAATCCAAAAAGACGAGTATTTTCGACAAAAAAGCTACTTTTTGATAAATAAGTTTAATTTGAAAAAAAAATTATCGAATTTTTAACCAACAGGTGAATTCTAAACCAATAATATTGCAGAAGATAAATTTTCTATTTAGAACATTGGATGTTAAACGAAATATTAAAATTTCTACCGAAATAATTACATTTTCAACCAAGAGATATAAATTCTAAACCAAAAACATAATAATAGACTTTTAAATAAAAAAAAATGAACTTTCAACGAAAAATGCTTCGATTTTCTTGTCAGGTTCTACTAATTAAGTTCGCATTTCATCGAGAAACGAGAAAAAACGAAATTTTCTTCGAAAAAGGGGAAAAGGAGGAATATTTAAAAAAATGTAGTTTTAAAATTTGCAGAAATATATTACTGGAAAAAAAAATATTTCAATAAAATAGTGAACCAACATGTAATAGTTTATAGAACGAGAAAGTAGGAAAATCTCAGAAAATTATGATTATTTAATAGTATAATTAAAAAAAATATATTTACATTATCACTCACATCATAAACAGAGACTCAGTTGCATTCATTGTTCATTTAAAGTCATTATTCACTAACTGATCCTCGGTTTCTTTTCTGGTGGTGGTTTCATGTCCTTTTTATTTTCAGTTTTCGGTTCTTGTTTAATTTCCACAGCTGCAAAAAGAAATTGTTTTACAAACTTAATATTCTAAAAAACTCGAGACATTCTTTTTTAAAGCCCGAATTATATTTCTTTTGGAAAAAACTTGTTTTTGATTAAATAATAAATGAAAATTTGAGAGGGATTCAAATTTTTTTAAACAAAATGTAGATTTTTAAAGATTACGAAAAAACATGGTTTTTAAGAATTTTAAAACGTTTCAAAAAAATACGAAATAGAATATAGAACACTTTAAAGAAAAAAATTTCAATTTTCCAAGATTAAAACATTTTAGAAAAATTTCCTATTCAAGTTAAACAAATTTTTTTGGGTTTCATGGGAAAATTAAAAGTGATTTCTTTTGTTCACAAATTAATTTTAGGACAAAAGAAAAAATCCTATTTTTTAAAAATTAAAAAATAATAGTTTCATAATTGATAGGATTTCAAAAAGTTTTAAAAAAAGTGTACATTATTCAGGATGCAATATATTTCTTAAGATGCATTGGAAATTTTGAAATTAATTTTTGTTTAAAGAAATTCATTTTAAGAGAAAAGTGAGAAAAATTTCAAAAAATTTAAAATGATCTTCTAAAATTTCCAACGAGAATATAGAAAACTTTTTAAAAAATTTTTTCTCGATTTTGCAAGATTAAAAAATGTTAGAAAAAATTCCTATTCAGAAGAATAAAAATATTTTTTCGAATTTTCTAGGAGAATTTAAAATGACTTTTTTTGAAGGCAATTTAATTTTAAGAGCAAATTGAAGAACATTCCATAATTGTCAAAAAATATCTGGAAGACTTGAAAGAATTTTTTATCATTTTGCAGAATTTAGAAGAAAAAAAAGTAAAGAAAATTTGAATAATATTAAAAGATATTCAGTAGTTAAACATTTGTTTAGGAATAATAATTTAAAATTTAAAAGTATTTCAGAAAAACTTAACAAAAAATGTAGGTTTTTAAAGATTCAAAAAAAAAACTATTTAAGAATTTTAAAACGCTTCAAGAGAATAAAAAATTTTTTTTTTTTAATTTATAGGAAAATTTGAAATTAATTTTTTTTTCATAAAGTAATTTTAAGAGAAAAGTTAAAAAATTTTAAAAATATTTCCTTAAATTTCATAACAGAATTTAGGATATTTAAAAAAATACAATTTTGCAAGATAAAACACTTTTAGAAAAATTTCCTATTCAAGTTAATAAATTTTTTTTTGAGTTTCATATTTAAGAGATAAGTGAGACAAATTTCAAAAAATTTCAAATTATCTCCTAAAATTTCAAACGGGAATATAAAACACTTTAAAAAAACTTTTTTGATTTTTCAAGATTAAAAAATCTTAGAAAAAGTTCCTACTCAAAAGAATAAAAATATTTTTTCACACTTTCTAGGAGAATTTAAAATGATATTTTAAGAGCCAATTTAAGAAAATTTCAAAATTGTCCAAAAAAATCTAGAAGATTTTAAAGAATTTTTTTTTAATTTTGCAGGATTTGGAAGAAAAAAAACTAGACAAAATTGGAATAATTTTAAAAGATATTTAGTAGTTCCTTCTTGTTTAAAAAAATTTATTTTAAGAGAAAAGTGAGAAAAATTTCAAAACATTTCAAATGATATCCTACAATTTCCAACGAGAATATAGAACACTTAATTTTTTTTTCTATTTTTCAAGATTAAAAAAGGTTAGAAAAAATTTCTATGCAAAAGAATAAAAATATTTTTTTCGAACTTTCTAGGAGAATTTTAAATCTACAAGATTTTAAAGAATTTTTTTCATTTTGCAGGATTTAGAAGAAAAAAAAGTGGAGAAAATTAGAATAAATTAAAAATATATTTAGTTTTTTTTATAAATTTTTTACATTTTTACAACATTTTTTAAGGAATAATAATTTAAAATTTTAAATTATTTCAGAAAAATTTAACAGAAAATTTTGGTCTTTGAAGATTAAAAAAAAAACTTTTTAAGAATTTTAAAACGCTTCAAGAGAATACAAAAAAATTGTCTCAAAATTTATAGGAAAATTTGAAATGAATTTTTATTTTTCTAAAGTAAATTTAAGAGAAAAGTTTAAAAAATTTTAAAAAGATTTCCTAACATTTTAAAACAGAATTTAGGATATTAAAAAAAAACAATTTTTCAAGATTAAACACTTTTAGAAAAAATTCTTATTTAAGTTAATAAATTTTTTTTTGAGTTTCCTAGGAAAATTTAAAGTGATTTCTTTTGTTCGCAAATTAATTTTAGGAAGAAATAAAAAAAATCTATTTTTTATTTTGCAGGTTTTTTTAAGAAAATTAAATAATAATAGCTTCATATTTGAAAGGATTTCAACCAATTTTAAACCAAGTGTAGATTATTCAAGATTTTGATAAAATAAGAATTTTAAAACGTTTCAAAAGAATGCAATATATTTCTTAAGATTCAATGGAAATTTTCGAATTAATTTTTGTTGAAAAAATTCATTTTAAGAGAAAAGTGATAATTAATTGAAAAAAAATATCTCCTAAAATTTCCAAAGAGAATATAGAACACTTAAAAAAAATTTTCTATTTTGCAAGATTAAAAAATGCTAGAAAAATATTCTATTCAAAAGAATAAAAATATATTTTTTTTGAACTATCTAGGAAAATTTGAAATGAGTTTTTTGAAGGTAAATTAATTTTAAGAGCCAAATGAAGAAAATTCCAAAACTGTAAAAAAAATCTGAATGACTTGAATTTTTTTTTCATTTTGCAGGATTTAGAAGAAAAAAGTAGAGAAAATTAGAATAATTCTTAAAGATATTTAGTAGTTAAACATTTTTTAGGAATAATAATTTAAAATTTGAAAGTATTTCAGAAAAATTTAACAGAAAATGTAGATTTCTGAAGATTAAAAAAAAACTTTTTAAGAATTTCAAAACGCTTCAACAGAATACAAAATTTTTCTTAAAATTTATAGGAAAATGTGAAATTCATTTTTATTTTGATTAAGTAATTTTAGTAGAACAGTGAAAATTTTTTTAAAAGATATCCTAAAATTTCAAAATAGAATATAGGGTATTTAAAAAAAATCCAATTTTGCAAGATTAAACACTTTTAGAAAAATTTCCTATTCAAGTTAATAAATATTCTTTTGAATTTCATATTTATGAGAAAATATTTTTAAAAAATTCAAAAAATTTCAAATGATCTCCTAAAATTTCAAACGAGAATATAGAACAATTGAAAACACTTTTTTGGTTTTGCAAGATTAAAAAATGTTAGAAAAAATTCCTATTCAAAAGAATAAAAATATTTTTTCGAACTTTCTGGGAAAATTTAAAATGAATTTGTTTAAGGCACATTAATTTTAAGAGCCAATTGAAGAAAATTCCAAAATTCCTATTCAAAAGAACAAAAATATTTTTTCGAACTTTTTAGGAGAATTTAAAATCATTTTTTTGTAGGCAAATTAATTTTAAAAGCCGATTGAAGAAAATTCCAAAGTTGTAAAAAAAATCTGGAAGATTTTAAACAATTTTTTTTTCATTTTGCAGGATTTAAAAGAAAAAAAGTAGACAAAATTTGAATAATTTAATTAATTTAATTTAATTTAACAAAACAGAATTTAGGATATTTAAAAAAATTGTCAAAAAAAATCTGGAAGATTTTAAAGAATTTTTTTTTCATTTTTCAGGATTTAGAAGAAAAAAAACTAGAGAAAATTTCAATAATTTAATTAATTTAATTTAACAAAACAGACTTTAGGATTTAAAAAAATCCAATTTTGCGAGATTAAACACTTTTAGAAAATTTTTCTATTTAATAGAATAAAAAAAATTTCTTGAGTTTCCTTGGAAAATTTGAAATTATTTTTTTCTTTGTTGGAAAATTAATTTTAAGTAAATATTCAAAGATTTCCAAAGTGTTCAAAAAAGAATCTGGAAGATTTTAAAGCGACTTTTTTAATTTTGCAGGATTTTACAAACAAATTTAGGAAAAAAGTTGAATAATTTTAAAAGATATTTAAAATTTTTTAAATAAAAATAATTTAAAATTTGAAAGGAATTCCAAAAAATGTTAAACAAAAAGTATATTTTCGAAAACTTAGGAAAAATTTGATCAAAAATTTTAAAAATTTTAAAGAAAATACGATTTTTTTTTCAAGATTCTTGGCAAATTTCAAATGAATTTTTATTTTGCAAATTTAATTCCAGAATGAAAGTAATAACAATTTTAAAACATTTAAAATGATTTCCTGAAATTTTTTTCTTCAAGTCCCTCGGAAAATCAAAAACGATTTTTTTTTTTGTTCAAACAATAAAATTAAATGGAAATTTATTTTCAAAAACGATCATTTAAATTTTCCAAGGATTTCCAAAAAAATTTAAACAAAATCTAAATTTTTTAATATTTCGAAAAAAAACCTCTTAAGAATTTTATAACGTTAAATAAAATAGAACATTTTTCTTAAGATTCCTAAGAAAATTCCAGATGAATCTGTATTTTTAAAAATTAATTTAAAGAGAAAAGTGTAAAAAATTCAAAAGATTAAAAATTTTTTCCTAAAGTTTCGAAACAGAATGTAGAATACTTTTTTCAATTTTTGAAGAAAAACAAATATTAGAAAAAATTACTATTCAAGAGAACAAAAATGTTTTCATGAGGTTTATGGAAAAATTTTAAATGACTTTTTGTTGTTGGCAATTAATTTCAAGAGAAAATTAAAAAAGAAATTGTCAAAAAGAAATCTGGAAGATTTTAAAGCAAATCTTCTAATTTTTGCCAAATTTTACAAAATAAAAATGTAAACAATTTTTGTATAATTTTTAAAGATATTTAGAAGTTAAAAAAAATGTTTAATTTAAGTGTTTCTGGAAATTTGAAACAAAATGTAGATTTCGAAACAAAATATAGAATATTTTAAAACAAAATTCCTATTCAAGAAAATAAAAAATTGTCTTGAAGTTTCTAGGAAAATCTTAAATAGTATATTTTGTTGGAAAATTAAAACTAAATTGAAATTAAATTAAATTTAAAAAAAAATGGTTTAAAATTTGAAATGATTTCTAACTATTTAAAACAAAATGTAGATTTTTGAAGATTCCGAAAGAATTTTACAACATTTCAAGAGAATACAACATTTTTCTTACGATTCACTTGGAAAATTTCAACGAATTTTTATTTTGAAAAATTAATTTCAGCATAAAAGTGATGAACATTTCCATATATTCGTAACGATTTCCTCAAATTTCGCAATAGAATGTAATAATATTTTAAAACAAATTTCGTATTCAAGCGAATACTAATTTTGATTCAGTTTCCTAGGAAAATCTAAAACGATTTTTTTCCAAAACGTTTAAATTAATTAAAATTAATTAAAAAACGTTCAAGAGTAAAAAAAAGTTTCATTGTGAAACATTAATTTGAAGAGATCAGGGAAAAAACAATTTTTTAAAATAATTTTATAGAGAATAGAATATGTTTCCTAAAATTTCAAAGAAAATTTCAATTGATTTCTTAGTTTCAAAACAGAATGAAGAATATTTTAAAGAGTATTTTTTTTCGAAACAGAATGTAGAATATTTAAAAGAATATTTTTTCAATGTTTGCAAAAACAAATTTTAGATAGAAATCCTATTCAAGAGAATAAATTTTTTTTCTTGGGGTTCATTGGAAAATTTAAAATGATCTTTTTTGTTGGAAAATTAATTTTAAGAGAAAAAAATGTTTATTTTAAAAGGATTTACAAAATTTTAAACAAAATTTAGATATACGAAGAATAAAAAAAAGGTTTCTAAAATTTTTAAAATGCTTCAAGAGAATAAAAAATTGTTCTTAAAATTCCTTGGAAAATTTCTAATGAATTTTTATACTGAAATAATAAAAAAAAAATAAATTAAAAAAAATACTAATTTTAAGATAAAAGTGGACAAAATTTCAGAAGATTAAAAAACATTTCTTAAAGTTTCGAAACAGAAAGTAGAATATTTTAAAGAACATTTTTTCAATTTTGCAAGAAGAACACATTTTAGAAAAAAACCTATTCAAGAGAATAAAAATTTTTTCTTGAGGTTCATTGGAAAATTTAAAATGATCTTTTTTGTTGGAAAATTAATTTTAAGAGAAAAAAAATGTTTATTTTAAAAGGATTTACAAAATTTTAAACAAAATTTAGATTTACGAAGAATAAAAAAAAGGTTTCTAAAATTTTTAAAATGCTTCAAGAGAATAAAAAATTGTTCTTAAAATTCCTTGGAAAATTTCTAATGAATTTTTATACTGAAATAATAAAAAAAAAATAAATTAAAAAAAATACTAATTTTAAGATAAAAGTGGACAAAATTTCAGAAGATTAAAAAACATTTCTTAAAGTTTCGAAACAGAAAGTAGAATATTTTAAAGAACATTTTTTCAATTTTGCAAGAAGAACACATTTTAGAAAAAAACCTATTCAAGAGAATAAAAATTTTTTCTTGAGGTTCATTGGAAAATTTAAAATGATTTTTTTTTGTTGGAAAATTAATTTTGAGAGAAAAAAATGTTTATTTTGAAAGGTTTTTCAATTTTTTTAAACAAAATGTAGATTTATGAAGAATAAAAAAAAACTTTCTAAAATTTTTTAAACGTTTCAAGAAAATACAAAATTGTTTTTTAAATTCTTCGGAAAATTTCCAATTAATTTTTATTCTGAAATAATAAAAAAAATAAATTAAACAAATAATAAGAGAATATTTAAAATGATTTCTTAAAGTTTTGAAACAGAATGTAGAATATTTTAAAGAACATTTGTTCAATTTCGCAAGAATACCAAATGTTAGAAAAAAATCCTATTCAAGAGAGTAAAAAAAATTCTTGTGGTTCATAAGAAAATTTAAAATGATTTTTATTTAGTTAACAAATTAATTTTTAGAGAAAAATGTGTTATTAAGAATAGAAAATTTTTCTTAAGATTCATACGAAAATTTTAAATGAATGTTTATTTAAAACAATTAACATTACGAGAAAAGTGGACAAAGTTTCAGAAGATTGAAAATAATTTCTTAAAGTTTCGATACAGAATGTAGACTATTTTTTATAATTTTGAAGGAATAAATAATTTTAGAAAATAAAAATCCTATTAAATAGAATACAAATTTTTTCTTGAGGTTCATGAGAAAATTTAAACTGATTTTTTTGTTGGCAACTTAATGTTAATTGAAAAAAATGTTTACTTTGAAAGGATTTCAAAAAATTTGAAACAAAATGTAAATTCTTGAAGAATAAAAAAAGTTTTTACGAATTTTAAAACGTTTTAAGAGAATACAAAACTGTTCTTAAAATTCCTACAAAATATTCCAATGAATTTTTATTTTGAGAAATTAATTTTAAGAGAAAACAAAAACAAAAATATTTTAAATAAGGGACATATTGTAATCCCTGTAATATTGGGGAAAAAATCACGGTGTTTAATTTTATCCGAAATATGATTTTCCTTTTTCTTTTTTTCATGCAAAAATTAATATTTATTTATTTATATAAATTTTTTAATAATAAATGAATTTTTAAAAATCCATACCAGGTTCCGCAGCAGGTTGAACTGGTTTTGGTACAGGAATTGGGAACTTCCGGATCAATTCAGCCAATAACATGTCGACTCTTTGGCGCTGAAATATGGAACTCGGCTCTTCCCTCACGACGGTTTCTTTTTTCGCTGTGACTGGTTTTCCGTTTTTAAAATCCCAGGAATACCCTTTATTAGGATGGTATCGCGAACAGGAGCTGACTTCATCGAATGAAGATTGCAAATGATGGACGGTTGATAACTAAAAAAAAACGGTTGTCAAATATCTACATTTTTTTAGAAAAATAGAAGAAACTTGTAAAATATCGAATATTAAACTGAAAAATTGTGAATTATAGTACACTATTATTATAGTATATAGTATATTAGAGAATGTAGAATATTAATAAGTTCCAAAAATAGAAATCAACGTTAAAACTTTCAATACTCTAAATTAAAGACTCAATCTATGAACTTTGAAAATTTTCAAAATTATATTATTAAGTTATTTTAGACTAGAAACAATTAAATTGAACATAAACATTCTTTAAATTCAAATTATAAAATTTTAAAGCTTATCAAGGATGCTTCTTATTTAGGAACTTTTAAGTTACAAAAAACTAAAATTTCTAATGCTTCTAATCTAAAATAACTTAATAATATATTA
>JAAAKG020036884.1:0-43808 GCA_010014905.2 Druon quercuslanigerum
AAAACTAAGTAGGGGCTTTATTTTCGACTAACTCGAAATAGCACAATTAAATGATTTTTTAAATAACCCACAAAAATGTAAATGTTCAATTATCTTAAAAAAGGTGAGACAGGAGTGGAAACCGACAACATTTTCAAACGGAGGATGATTATCGGTAACTTCAATCTAAATTAATAAATAGATTTTATTAAATTGAAAATCTGACATATGATTTACATATTTTGAAAACGGTTAAACATGCGTGAAAAATAATCGCGTTCTAGGGATTTTGCAGAGGGGTATTTTCAAACAACTCTAACTTACCTGAGATTCTAAACCTAAGATTTTAAAAATGCAAAACAATAATACAACTTTTTGAATTATATCGCAAATGATTAGAGATACATAAACAATAATAAAATAATAATGTGTTTGCAGAGCAGCATCTGTTTTCGACAAACTCTAAATAACCAAATGGAATAGTTTGAAATTAAAATAATAATATAATTTTGATTTATCTTGAAAACAGTTTAAAAGATGCGCGAGAACTGACAAAATATTCAGGATTTTACACAAAGGGTGGTCCTCAGACACCACAAATTAACCCAATATAAAGATTTTCAAAAGAAAAAAAAAATTAGAATTAATTTGAAAACCATGGGATATTTTTCAGAAGGGGATAGATTCCTTCGGATTAGAGAGAATTGAATGGCGAGCTTGAATTAATTCGAATTGAAGGTAATTTTTGCGCGAGAATTCAGAAGGATTGAAAAGATTTCTTGGATGAGCTTCGGATTTATCGGATTACCCACATAGCACACACTTCCAAAAAAAAGCCAATGCTGTCCTAGGTTTGGACCTATACTTTTTCGAAAAATAAACTTTTAAATAAACTTTTTCAAGAAACTTTTCAATTGTGTTAAGCGCAAGATGGGGAAATGATTAAAGGTGTGTTAGGTTTTAAGTTTATATATACGCCCGGATTTTAAAGGAATAAATGTTAGTTTTGGATTGGTTTCCAGTTCATTCGGATAAAGTTAAAGTTTGCTTCCGATTGGTGTGTGAATCATTCGGTTTGGTTTAAAATTCACACTAATCCATTCGGACTGATGTCGGATTCAGTCACATTCGTCGGATTCAATTCAAAAAGTACCATTCATTTAAGAGAATTAAATGCACAGACGTACGGTTTTTTCTGATACATGAATGAAGAAAGATTGATAAGTGAGCTTAGGATCCATTTGGATTGAATTTTGTATTGCCATCTGTATTGAAATTAAAATTTAATTTGAGGTTGAAAGACGGATAAAAAAAGTTAAAGAAGATTGACAAAATTGCTTCAAATTGTTGCGGATTAATTCAAATTAGTCCGAACAGCAAAAAAAAATCATTAATACATATAAAATATCTCGAATGACGAGAACACGTGTACAAGTAATGATACATTTCACTCGTTTAGTATATAAGAGCAGAAAGAATTATAAGTGACCTTCTAAGCATATACACACATCTATATTAAGAAGCATTTGTAGACTATGTAATAGCGTGTGTTCATACACTTTTCTCCGTCTTTCTTTTTGTCATGCGCCACCGTGAAACAAAACATCATGTGACCGCCATTTTTCGTATAGTGGTTTAGAAAAATTGCAAAGCGTTTGTTCCGAAATGAATAACATTTTATTTCACTTCTTTTAAAGCACTATACTAATTTTCGCTATTCGAATCCTTTACAAAATTTAATACTGCGATTTAGAAATACTTTAACTTTTTGTATGTAAGAGTCTAATATTCTTACGATTTATTCTAATCAGAGATATTAGTCTGGTGTTTTCATAGTCACTGTTTGACTTTTTCTAACCGTACCTCGATTATCCTTAAATTCGTATATTTTATTTCAATTATGGATATGCGATAAAAGAAATATTAATACCAAAAGTATCTCCGTGTAAATAATGTCTTACTGAGAAGTCCCACGACGATTCTCACAAAAAAAGCTTGTGAAGAATCATGGACGATTTAGATGATGAGAAATAAAATCTATGCTAATTATGTTTTATCTCGTCATTAACGAAATTTAATAGGGTGGCTAGTAAATGCCGAGAATGAAGCTTGCCACGAGCCATAAAAGAAGATAATCAAGAACCTCGGCCAATCCTATAAAGACGCATGTACTGCACATCACATGCGCACCTACAAAAGCAGGTATGTTCGGATGGAATTTAATACGTTGAAATTCTCGTTAACCAGTAATGGGTGTTCCCAATCTGCTATTAGAATTTTCTCTCGAGAGCCCCAATTCGTGGCTCCATTTAATCTTTATTAGAGATGCTGTGGCTAGATGTATGGATGGATGGCTAGATGGATGTTTGGTGTTGGTACACTTTGGCTGGTGTTGGTGTTAGTAGTGCGGAAGGATTCGACGGTAAGCAGCTTAGGACCCTGAGGCACCCTCACTCATCTGAGAACATGTGTTCTCTAGAGCCTGTGGCCCTAAAATACCCATTGCATTTCATTGTGAAATGGAGGCTCGCCTCTTCGCGATATTTGATACCAGATCAACCGATAACGAAGGGGAGCGCTTCTAATAAGCTTCCAGAAAGAAAGCTGTGATTCGAATGTCAGTTTAGAGTGCTTCAAGCAGATCAGAATTAATGCCACCTGACATTTCTAATCAAGTAATGATTTTTGATTCATTGAGAGAGTAATACATTGTTAAACCACAAATCTCTACTAGTGCAATTGTCGAAAGGGATTTTGAAATGAGGATTATTCCCATTGTGCATGCCCTATTGTCTGAAATATTCTAATTTCATTTTTAGAGTATGGAGTATGTTTCATACATTGTAGGAAGCAGTGTGGAATATAATATAATCTATTCATCTCGTTGAGTTAAATACTTTTCAAAATGCTATGTATTTAGTATAAAAACCAAACATTCAGAAATGACATAAATGGGAAAATTTGTAAAACTATTCAAGATATCAAAAAAATGTTTATTGTATATTAAAAATATTTTTTTGCAGACTTTGTATTCCTTTACATAATATCTTATAAGTATCGATTAGTTTCGATGGACTTAGCCATCCTTTACATTGATTTATTTATTCTATTAACTTTTAACCAAAAATATTTAAAAAGATAAATTCAGAAATTTATTATAATTTATTGGTCAATTTTATAATGTTTTTTAAACAATATTAATAAACCAATGCATTATTGGGGCATCTTTTAATGGAAAAATTCTTTTTTTCGCTGTTCGACTTTTTAATTGATATCTTCATAATACATTCAGCTGCATTCATGATTAGTTGATAAATATTATGATTTTTTTAACGAATTTGAAAAAATGCAATTCGCAATAAATTCAGTTTCATTCATCATTATTTAATACATATTATAATTTTTAACGAATTTAAAAAACAAATGCATTATTCGTTTATCTGTGGACGGAAAAATTCATTCTTTTCGGTGTCAGTCTTTTTAATTGGGAACTTTATGATAATTTCATCAGAATTGATAATTAGATAATCAGTTTTAGAGTTAAAAAAAACAAATTTAACAAACAAATGCATTATTCGGACATCTGTCGAGGGAAAAATATTTTTTTTAGGTTAATCTTTTTAATTGGAAACTTAATAATAATTGCATTAACACTCATAATTATTTGATAAATTCTATATAATATTTAAAACAAACTTCATAAGAATATGCATTATTTGTGCATTTTTTGACGAAAGTTTTGTTTATTTCAGTCCTTTCAGTTTAAGTTTCTTATTACATGTATTGATTTAATAAGGCTGCAGCTAAAAGATAATGCATTGTTTCATAAAGTAGTGTTTAAAAAAATATAAAATTCATCAATTAATTATGAATTTTTTGGAAATTATAACGAAATTTCTAATTCAAAAGTCTGATATCGCTAAGCACTAATTTTTTCGTCTACAGATGCCCGAATAATATATTTTTTTGTGAAATTAATTTAGAAAAATCATAAAATGTATCAACTAATCATAAATTTTGCTGAATTTATTATGAAAATGTTTAATAAAAAGCCTGATATCGAAAACAACGAAATTTTGTCTCAACGAATGCCTTGTCTATTTCTTTTTTCATTAAATTTGATTAAAGAAATCATTTTAATAATCAACAAATTATTAAGTTTTCTAAAATAAGCTTAAAGTTTTTAATTAAAATAATGACATCGAAAGAAACAAATTTTCTCTCGAAAAATGCCTATTTACAGCATTTTTTAAAATTTGTTTATACTATTAAGAAAAATAATCTCAAGAAGAAATTTCTTCATTATTATATTATTTTTATTATAATTTCTTGACATATAACTTTCAAAATCGTAAAATTAGGGAAAATCGTAAAAAAACAGACTCTTAACAAATAATTTGTTAACAATTTTTTTGTTGATTGATTCACGCGAACCTGGAACATCCAATAGCAAATTTTCATTTTTTGTTATATTTGTTTATATATAAAAAAAAATGATAGCCTAATCAATAATTCAGACTCGAGAACTCTTAGAAATCATAAAAGCCTTTTTTTACGATTTTTTTGACCAAATTGGTCAATATTTATGGGCTGCGCGTTATTTTGATCCTAAAAAGTAATTTTTTTTCCTAATGTGTGACGTCCCACCAAAAACATCTGCAATGTCAAAAATCTGCCACAAACTTTGTGCTTTGTAAAAAACAAACAAAAATTGTATAATCTTCTATAATTGTTGACCGAATTAAAATATTTGCCATTTTCTGTCTATTTCCTCTTTTTCTGAAAATATTGAAAATCGATTTTATTAAAAAAAAAATGCACTTCTACTTCTTGCTATTATTTTTAATTTTTACTTTCATGAGAAATTTTTAGAGTTTTATTTGGGTTAAATATAGTTTTTGGACAGGAGAATTTTTTCTTCATAAAATAGAGTTTTCTAAGCTTTCTCGTAAATGACAACACACATGAAAAAATCTTTTAATAAATGTTGACCGACTAAAAAAGTATAATAAAAACTACTTGTTGCTATTTATCATAATTTGGATCGTTTACGAAAATAAAATCAAAAATTATTTGTTTTAAAACATAATTTTCGCGTTCTTGAATATGGTGGAACCCGCATAAAGCTGATAGGATATGTCATTAACGGTATATAAAAATGCAAAGGATGTATAATAAATAAAAAATACCTGCACAATTTTTAATAAAAAAATGATAAATGTATATTATTTAATTTTTAGGGCATTAGGAACATCAAAAAACAGGATAAATTACATAATCGTCACCCAGCTGTGAAATAGACTTAATTATTCATAAACCCTAAAGATATAATAATACAACTTTTAATTACTTATTTTGACTAAATTAATGATAGATGCGGCTGTTTAAAAAATTAATCTTAGAAGTAGAAGGAGTTAGGTGGAAATTCAACATGCAGGGTTTTTCAATATATTAATCTCGAATATCCCAACCTTCAAGGGTAAGAGCATCAGGCCTGAAATCTGAAAGACCTGGGTTCGTATCCCAGTGGAGCTTGTAATCATTTTTTTCAAAATTTAAAAATAAACAAAGTATTCTAATAAGTCGAACTGCACCGTAAGCAACGTAGGAAATGACATCGGAAACGACGCCGGAAACGATGCCTGAAATGACATCGTAACTGACGTCAGAAACAAAATCGGATATCGAAATATGCACTTATTACTATGGTGGTTGTAGGGGAATATTTCCTTGAATCAAAGAAATGTGAATTGACAGAAAAAAATATATTTGAAAGTCAAGAAAATATTTTATAGAGTTAATAAATTGTTTCTCCACATCAAATTTTTTAAGCAGTTTTTTCAACCTAAATTATAATTAAGATTGTTATTATCATACACATTTATTTCAAACAAATCATATAATTTAAAATCTTAATGATAAAATATTTGCTTCAGCTAAGGAAATAGTTTTTTATCGAAACACAATTTATAACAAAATATTAACAACACATCATATATAACACAATATATTTAAAGAAATGTTTCTTTGGCAGTTATTTTGAATGGGGATGCAGTAGGGATTTAAAAAAAAATTAAATATGTAGAATAATGAGAATGTTCATTATTATTTAGGTTGAAAAAACTGAAGTTGTTTATTTAAGCAAATTAAATATGTATCACAACTGAAGTACGAAGTATTTTATTACACTCGTGTATTGTTTAGGTCAAAACAAAATTTTATGTAATCAGTGGCATATTTTGTTTCTTCAAAGGTTGAAAAATTTGATGTGGGGAAGTAGTTTTTCAAGCCTGTACAATATTTGCTGGATTTTAAAATATGTTTCTTTCTATCAATTAACATTTCTTTATTCAATGAAATATTCCCCTACAGTCACCATAGTTATAAGTACATATTTAAAAAAAATTTCCCACAGGAACCGCAGTCAGAAACGACGCCAGAAACAACGCCGAAAACGACGCCAGAAACAACGACGGAAACAACGCTGGCTCCGATCCCAAATCCAGATTTTGTTTCCGACGTCGGTTACGTTGTCATTTCCGGCATCGTTTCTGATGTCATTACCTGCGTCGTTTCCGGTGCAGTTTTGAATGTCGTTTCCGACGTCAGATTTTTTAGTAGGGCAGTAGACAACAAAAAACAAACAACAAATGATATATTCTATTTTATAAATAATAAAACCATAATATCAATAAGTATGATTGATTTGAATGTTTAAAAAATTAATCTTTCAAGTATGAGGAATTACATCAGAATTCAACTTGTAGAGATTGTGAAGCATCAAATTGACAATCTGAAGGACGTGAGTTCGGATCGAAACGGAGCTTGAAAGCAATTTATTCACAATTTAAAAATAAAGATCAATATTTGAATAAATTTTATTTCAGGATAGTGCACAAAAAAAAAATTTAAATCAGGTTCTTTTATAATTCATAAAATTTAATAAACGTTATGGTCCAAACAATTTATTATTATTCATAATAATATTCTTTCAGAATAGCGCCATAAATTTGCGTTTTTCTTATTCAAAACTTTTTTGTAACTATTTATGCAGGGTGATATTTTAAAATAAAATTTACTATTTTTTGTGAACTTTTTATATAAAGTATGGTTACAATTTTAGAATGTTTAAAAATTTTTGTTTCAATAATTCAATATTGTTCATCAATACTTTTTCTTAAAGTAATATTAGAAAGAATCTACGTTTCTAAGCTTTTTAACTTATTTTTATCTTTCTGATACGAATAAATAATAGTAACAGGTGTGCTGTTTTAAATATTTATTTTAATAATTCCATTTATATAATAATTTTTAAAACCCGATACTAATTATCGGATTGTGGAAAAATTTAAATATTTCAGTAAAATTCATTTAATTACTTTAAATATTTCAAATTTTCAAGATGTTTAAATACCTTTCAATAATAAATTAAAAAGTGAAAATTTTTAAATTCTTTCTTTTTTGAAAATACTATTATTACCTCACTGTTTAGTAGAAAGTTTAAGAAAGGTTGGAAATTTCAGAAATAACCGAAACTTTCTAGCACTGCTCTAAGATAATATTTTCAAGAATTAAAATAAATTTCTTGATCGATTATTTTGTTATCTGAAATACCTATTTTCTTGTTCTAACTAAAAATATGAAAATAAGTTAAAAAGTCCAAATAAAATCTCGAGCCTCTACCTCTTCCTAAGAGAAGATTTCTGTAACCAATAAAGCATTTTTTGAAAATCTGTTGAAACATTTAATTTTTATTTAAAAGTAATCTTAAATGAATTACCAATGATATGCACTTAAACTACAATAAAATAAAAATTAGTGCCTTAAACTCGCAGAATCCAATATTGCACTAATGGTGGTTCTTTTATGCCCCCATAAAACAGAATTATAAGGATTATAATTATAAACATAATTGTTTATTTATATTCTATGGCTGATTGCTATTTTATACATTTTTAATAAGGCTTTAAATTTTTTATGAATAAATAAATTTGACGACAAACATTGACATTTTTTTCTTTAACGTTCTCGGTGCACGTCAATAACAGAAAAATGGTTGAGATTGCCTAACTTATATAGAATAATATTAGGTAAAATGTTCTGATTATATATAATAAACAAGAAAATTAATTGTAAACAAACTATGTGTTCAAAGAATGTTTTTTACAATTGTCCATAAATTTACTTTTTAAAGTTTTATTGCTAGAAATTTTAATAAAAACATTATAATGATGAAGAAATTTCAATTATAGAATATTACTGTTTATATTATAAATATATTTATTAAACAAATGCATTATTAAGACAATGTTGAATTTGTTTAAAAGATTATAGAATGTACCAAATTAATTTTTAATTTTACTGCAATGGTCATAATGTTCCTAATTAAAAAGACTGACATGGAAATAAACTAAATTTTCGTTTTCAGACGCCCGAATAATGCTTTATTATATTTTATTTAAAAAATCGTCAAATTTATCAACGAATCATGAATATTGCTAAAATTTTTATAAAGACTCCGACTGCAAAGTCTGTTATTGGAAAAAAAGAGTTTTTCTTTTAAAAGAAGCACTAATAATTTATATATTTAGTAAATTTGGTTTAAAAATTAATAAAATTTATTAAAAAACTATAAGTTTTTCTACAATTCTCATGATGTTCCTAATATACAAAGTTGACATTGAAAGAATCGAATTGCTCTGTCGACCAATGCATGAATAATGTATTTTCCCATTTAATTTGTTTATAAATAAAGCATGAGATTATTCAACAAAATAATAATTTTCAATAAAAAAATGTAAGTCGCAAAATGCCGAATTAACACATTTGTTTTTTAAATTTATTTGTAAACAATAATAATCTCAAGAAGAAATTTCTTTATGCTTATGTTGTTTGAAAAGAAGTTTCTTGCTATATAACTTAAAAAATGTCAAATAATAGAAAATAGTAGAAAAAATTAATTTAGCAAATAATTTTTTTACAAATCTCGGTTTATCTACAACATAATATTGAAAAAACTTTAAATAATGTTGCTCTATGAAACTCAGACGATTTTAACCATTTCGCTGTTATTGCCGATCACCGTGAGCTTGAAATATGAAACGTGGCCATTTTTTGTCATATTTGTTTATCTATACAAGAATTGAAACCCTCATTTCAAAATCAGGCTCGGAAACTCTTTCAGGAATATTATCAGTTTTTGTTCTTCAACTTTTTTGTCAAAATCGGTCAATATTTATGGGCTGTATCCTATCCTTTAACTCTTTTTAAAGTTGTCATGCCAACAGCTTAATGATAGATCGACGCAATTGTAAGAAACTATTTTTTCAATAATTCTTCATGGTTGAAAACGGTAATCTAAAATTATAGAAAACTAATACTTGCTCATTAAAATGAGAATGAAGAAATCTGACGAGAGATCTCATTCCATTTATTTTATGTTATGTATATACTATCTTAAGATTATTTTAATATTTTTGCGAGTCTGATCAAAATTTCTCGAAAATCAATAAGAAATTATTTCGAAAATAAAAATGATAAAACATAGGTTTCAAGGGTGATATTGAGAAAATAAAGGTTTATTTAAACGTTTTTAAAATTGTTATGCAGCGTTATTTTTATAATTTCCCTCATAAAATATAATAGAAAAACCTAAGCCGGAAAGCACTAGACTTTTAAATTTCAACAACTTTCAAATTAAACTGGACCATAATCTTCTAATAAGACATGTATTAAGCCGAAGCAATCAGTTGAAGCTAATTATGTGAATTTCCGAAATTTAGCATTTGTGCCACTTACAGGAGAAAAACTTGGAAAATTTAAAAAAAATCTTCTTATTGTGTATAATTTATATTGGGGTACTGATTATAAGTTTGAGGATGTAACTTTTCAAAATAGAGTTCTGACGTTTTATTTTAACATTCATTCAATAAAACTCAAAATAAGTTATTAAAGTTTGCTATATATATTCTTTAAGTCATTAATAGATAACATCAAACAAGTTCAACTCGGATTAAAAGGTCAAGCAACCAATTAATCGAGCAAAGATCTCACCAAAAATAGTTTTTGGAGTTTATTTTGAAAACGGTGTATCGGGAAAAATTGTTTTTTACAGACTTCGCGCGGGTGACATGCTCCTTCCGTAGCTTGTATAAAATAAAAATACGCAAAGTGCATAAAAATATATGAAGTACCAACCAAAAAAAATTAATAATTTTTCATTAGTTATATTTTTAAACGAAACGAATATGATTAAATCTTTACTATGAAAGACGACTTTTCTACGGCAGATTACAATTTTAAGCCATAAAATATGAAATTTCTACAAACGAGACGAATTTTCAACCAAAATATTTAAATTCTCAAACAAGAAAGGTTTCAATTTTAAACAATATATATTTATAATTTTAATAAAAAAAGATGAAATTTCTTCTAAAAGCGATGAGTTTTCAATCAAAAAATTTTCTAAATATCTTTTAAAATTACTAGAGAACAGGAGATAGAGAAGGAAGGGAATGGGGAGAAAAGGGATGAAGAAAATCAAATATAAAGTACTGAATGAGGAGGATAAAAAGTTGTTAAAGAGCTTGGAGGAGTTGGGATGGTTTACCCTTAACAGAAATATAGAGGGAGATGAAGAAGGAGAATATTCACGGACAAGAGGAGAAAGGGGCACGGTAATTGATTATTTGATAGTGGATGATGAGGTAAGAGCGAAGGTCAAGAAATTGGAGGTATGTAAGTATATTGATTTGGATCCCTATCCATTAATAGTGACATTAGAGGGAGAAAAAAGTAATAGTAATAGTAACATGCATAAAAAGGGGGCAAAGATTGAGAGTGCAGGTAAAGGGGATTGGTTAAGGCAAGGAAAATAAAAGTTTAGAGAAGAAGTTAGAAATATCAAAATGGGAGAGGAAAATGTGCACGAGAAGATGGAAAAAAATATAGGAGAAGTAAAAAGAGGATTAGAGTGCACAAACAAAAATGAAGTTAGTAAAGAGAGGGATAGAAGTCAATGGGTTGAAGAGTGTAAAAAGAAAAGGAAAAAGGCAAGAAATTAATTGAGAAAGGGGAGAAAAATAAAAAGAAATGGGAAAGAATATAGGAGAAAAAAGAAAGAGTATTCTGAGTTGTGTGATCGAAAGAAAGAGGAAGAGAATAAAAGGTTTGAGGAAAAGGCGGAGAAGGAAGAACTAGAAGATAGGAGAGGGAGGGCGATAAAATTAATGAGATGGGAAGAAGAAAGAAAGAAGTTCTAGAATGCTAGAGACGGGGGATGATTGAGGTATCAAAATACAATAAATGGTAAAAGATGATAAAAAAGGAAGGTTTACCAAAAAATTTAGAGAAGGGATGGGGGGAGAGAAGGTGAACCAGAATAGAAAGATTTAGATTGGGAAACGAGGTAAGAGAGGGGAGGTACTGGGAAAAGGAAGAGAACAGAAAGTGTAGAATATGTGAATGGGAGAAGGAAACATGGGAGCACGTATGGGAAGGATGTGGAAAAGGAATGGAGGAAGCTGGCAAGAGAATGTGTTTAAGATTCTAAGTGAGGATGGATTAGGAGAAGAATGCATGAAGGAGTTGGAGGATGCTAGGGGAGCGAATGAGAATGAATGAAAGAAAGCATGTGAAAAAATGGTAAATTGGAGGACAAAAAGAGTGGAAGAATAAGGAAACGGAAGTCGCCTAGATTAGAAGCGTAAAAATTGTAAGTAATGGGTATGTAATAGCATAAGTAGACTAAGATGCGTTTGCCTTCTTATTCTCTCTCTCTCTCGTTTGCACTTGCACTCTCGCTTTCGACCGCTCGCTCGAGTTAAGGAACTAGATAGATATAATTCTTTGTGTAAACAGTTGTAATTATTTGTAAATATTAAGGTTGAAATTTTCTTTTCGTCGTTTAATATGTAAGCGAAAATTTTGTAAGGAATGAAAGTTATGTAAACCCTTAGGGGACACATTAGTAATTAAGAAGAAATACTAGAATTATTTGTAAAATTACTTTTATCCTTCCAGTTAATTGTTTTTTAATTTTAAAAAATTTGTCATTATTTTTAAAATTTTGTCTTTTTAAATAATTTAAATTAATGTTAACATATAGAAACATTCCGCAATATTAAAAGTTCCACGTCAAATCATATTTAATGAGTATGCAACAAATTAGGTATACAATAATAACGAGGGCCACATTTTTGAGAATTTTTTTTTAACTTTTTTTATCAGCAACAATTATAATAATTTTTTTTAATTTAGCTGAATATTAAGTAACCAATGGTGATTAAACAACTTTTTTAGTAAAAAACAAAAAAACATCTCATATTTTGCTTTGTAAATCAACATATTTCAGCCCAAAATAATTCCGTGACATTATCAGGATCATATTCCCGAATCTCAAATAAAACCGGCATAATAAAACTTTGTATGAAATTATTTTACAATTTAGCACGGTAAATTTTATCGATCTTCTTAATTTTGTGGGAAACGTGAATAAATTATAACTTTTTAAAGATATTGTACTATTTTCTTGAAATACAAACATCTCCGAAAAATAATCTTCTTCCCTCGTATCTATCTCACTAATAAAGGCTTTATTCAGAAGGCCGAATGAGATAGCGCCTACTGTGAATATTAAAATAATGGTAGAATAATTTATTAGTTAGGCAGCGATCACGAATTTTTTTATCAATCAGTTTTCTCTAGTACGAAAAAATGAGGGTCTTTGGTGCTCTTGTTTTTTCTTCAGCGGTTCTCGTTTATTCGATTGGTAAATATGTCATATTGTATTATTCACACAATTTTAAATAATTTTGCTCCATCGTAGAGAAGTTTTTTTAGTCGATACAAATTTTTTTTTAATTATTAAGTATGCCGTGTAAATATTGGCTTGAAATCAAATACTTTCTGAAAATATTATTTTTTCTTTTTTATCCAATTTAGAAAATATCACTTTACTTAATTACTTTGATTAATGTTATCATGAAGAAGCTTTGGCAAAGATAGTAAACACCGCGTAATTTGTGACGTCAGATACCTACTTTTAATGATCTACTTTTAACACACACAAACACACACACACAAATATATTATATATATATATATATATATATATATATATATCTAAGAACATCAATATTAGAGCAGTTTAACGTATACTTCTTAAATTACAGATTATTTACAGATGAGGTAATTATAAAATCTTTTTCGGTGCAAATAAACTATTTCTGTTATAAAATTAAAATCCTTTTGTGAATGAAAATTTAACTACTTAGTTCATGTAGCATGTCTGGTTTATAATTTATCTTTTTAATTTAAAAATTCGAATATTTGGTTTAAAATCGTGTACTTTGTTAAACATGCATCCATTAAAGTATAAAATATATCTCATTGGTAGAAAATTGATCTATTTGGTTTAAAATGAGTCTGATTCAAAATTAACTCTGTCGCTATTGAAAATTAAGTTTTTTAATGAAAATTTAATTTTTCTATTTTTAATTTAAAATGTACCTGTTTTAGGTGAAAATTTTCTTTTTTATTAAAAATCCACCTTTTTTTGTTAGAAGATTTTTGTGGTTGAAAATTTAACTATTTTCTTCAAAATTTGTTTCTTTTTTGGTTGAAAATTTATTTTACTAACTTAAAAAATGTATTCATGTATGTATTCATTTGGATTAAAATTAAAATTTAATCATTTCATTTTTTGTGGAAGATTTAACTTTTTTCATAGAAATGTAATCTTTTTTCGTTAAAAAAAGTTATGTCTTGTAGAAAATGTAACTATACTATTTTTTGTAACGTAAGTTAATCTTTTGGGTTAAAAATATCACTATTTTGTCAAAAAATTATATTTGTTCTTGTAAATTCATCACCGTGATTAAAAATAATTTCTTTGTCTGAAAATTCGTTTCTTTTTAGTTTTGTTTGGTTTGAAAATTCTACTTTTTGGACACAAATTTATATTTTCTGCTTTGTAAATTCATCGCCGCGATTAACAATTAATTTCTTTGGCTGAAAATCAGTTTTATTTTAGTTGCAAAATATTTTTTTTCACTGAAGCTTCATTTATTCCATTTTTGCTTGAATATCTATATTTTCGTTAAAAATTAATTAATTTCGATCAAAACTCGTTTCTTTTTTGGTTGAAAAGTTATTTTACTAATTGAAAATTTAAGCATTTCACAAGCAATTAAAGGATTTAATTTTTTGTGAAAAATTTTACATTTCTGATAGAAATATATTTTTTTCGTTAAAAATTGTTTTGTTTTGTAGAAAATGTAACTATTCTATTTTCTGGAAAAATAATTAATCTCTTGATTTGAAAATTTCACTTTTTGGACACAAATTTATATTTGCTGACTGTTAATTCATCACCGTGATCAAAAATTAATTTCTTTGGCTGAAAATCAGTTTCTTTTTAGTCGCAAATTATTTTTTTTCACTGAAGCTTCATTTATTCCATTTTCGCTTGGATATTTATATTTTCGTTGAAAATTAATTAATTTCACTCTAAACTCGTTTTATTAGGATGTCTAAAATTTACTTTTTTAACAGCAAATAGGATCTACATGATCTATGCATGTCGCTAGTTTTGGCTGACAGGATAACTCAAAGACGGTTGTAAATAAGCTGATAAAAATGAAAGTCTTCTCGTCATATACCTGGTGTTTTTTTTTGCATTATGATACGTCAAAATATCTCAATAAATACATATCCTACGATAAAATGGACGCAATGTAAAGTTTTTAATTTCGAAGTGGAAAATTAAATATGCAAAAATTTACCCCTGACTTTCAAAACAAAAAGAAAAGTTACGAATAAAAACTACATATTTTTTTAATTGCACATCTGAATCTGCAATAAGAAGTTGATGTTCCAATTTGAAATCTTAAAGTGGGCTCTTCACCCCAGGAGGTTTGGGGTGAGGTGAGTTTTTTTAACTCGCTTTCCTCCCTACGAAAATATAACTTTTTATTTAAGAATTTTTTTGCGCAAGACGCATCTAATCGAGTTATGCCAGTGTCTGAAGATAAAAAAAACTCATGTCTATCAATAGCGAGCGTGCTCCTTGGCATAGAGTTTATCATAAACTAAAAATTATTAAGATGTTAAATTTTCTTTTGTTGGTCATCAGTAGTAAAGAATATGATGAATGCGAAAATTATATTTTTTCGAACACTAGGTTGGACACTTTACTATTATCTAGATATTTCCATCAATGGTTCAAAATAAAATTTGCTGTATCAAATTACTGTTTTTGCTTCCTCATAGAAGAAGCTTTGTAATGGTAACATTTTCGACAATTTTTAAATTTATTTAATTAAGCGTTCATTAATTTAAAAACGTCTAATTCAATTTTCTCAGCAATTATCCGGTTGTTTGTAAGTATATGTGCGTGTGAATGTCCCTGTCAGGATTTGCTGGGATGCATGAATGTGTACATGATGTGTACAAGGCAGCTAAATTGATCAAATTTGGAGGGCTTATTTTCACCACTGATATCTTTAAAGTGCAAGAAGGATCAAAGTTGATAAAACAATATTAAAGATAAGAAGAGATTTTTCGTGTTCCAATGGAGGTACCAGGTTATGCTGTTCTTACGTATACTCTCTGCGATGCCTGTCATTAGCTAGAACACCCCACTGAGGGGACTGGTCGAACCTGATTGGCTGATCAAGTCTTTTTTTAAACATCCAGGAGGGCGGAAAGCCAAATCGAATTGGTGTTATGTCTATTGTCGCTATTTATGTTATTAGGGTGTTCTAAGATTTCGATTGCTTTTCTATATTTTCTTTGAAAAATGTTGTGAGTTTTTGCGCTGACAGCTGTTTTGTAAAAAAATGGTATTTCCTGTTTCGATATGATGTTCAGCTAGTCCTGATTGCATGAAATGTTTTAGCCTAACTTTACTCTCATGCTCCTTAATACGTTGGCTGAGCGCTCTCCCGGTTTCTCCAATATAAACTTTGCCACAAGAACAAGGGATTCTATATACTACTGCATCACTGATGGGTGTCTTTTTGCCTGTAGGCCAAGCACCTTGTCGTCCCTGGTAGGTGATCTGTCCAAGGCTTCGCTTCTTTCGCGGCACAGGGGTAGCACTTCAGCGTACTTTCGCACGCCGCAGCCCTATGGCCCTCTTTCCCACATCTCCGGCAGCACTTCGCTCGGTCAGGTCCCCCGCAACCGGCTGACATGTAGCCGAAGCCTAAGCAGAGTTAGCAACTAACCATCTTCTTATGCTTTATGTATCAATCTTCTTATGTACGCGAAAGGACACCCACCCCACCTTCAGGTGTCCCGCGCACACCAGTCACGCCAACAAATCTTCTGTTAGCTCCTCGTAAGCCTTGGGATTGCCTCTAAAGGGCTTTCTCGTACTGCTGACCCTCACCTGACCCACCGGTCTGTTACCGAAATGGCTTCTTACGGCCGCTTCGACCTCCTCAGCATCGGTAGATGTGTCGACCTCGACCTCGATACGGGGTACGAGCTCACGCACGTTACCCCCCTCACCAAGCACCTCCTTAACGGCTACTGAACACTCAGCTCTACCTTTCGTTGCAGGACTGAGCTCCACAAGCACATCTCCGATTCTAGTCTACCTGACCCTACTGACATTTACACAAAGGGCATCACGCCTGATTTTCAGCTTAAAGTCCGTAAGGACCTTGGCGTAGCTCAGACCCACGGCCAGTTTGATAAGAACCGCTTTGGGTCATGCTCGACTCTGCATCCTCCTCTGCCTCCCGGTATTACCGGATGTGCGCTCTTCCCTTCTTTCCGCTATCTTAGGGGTCGAGGTTATTGCCGTAACCTCTCCAGTCCTGGGCTTCTTAATGATTGGCTTGGAAGAGCTCGCCTTCACTAGAATCAGGGTGGTCTTCTGCTCGCTCTTCCTATCGTCGGAAGTAGGAGCTACCATGGCTTCATCAGTCTGAGTGCAGCTTTGGCTTGTACTCTTCCTAGTTTCTTCTTTCTGGAAAACACTCTCATCCTGGCAGTTTTGCCAACATTTTCAAAGAGATCCCTATAGAGACCCTCGCTCGTAATAGACCTATCGCGTAGCTTCTTGACTAGATCATTTGTTTCTTTTAGGCTTTCCCTAATTGAAAGCCGCATGTTTGCCTTTGTGCGGCTGAAATTTCTCAGTTTCTTGATTTTCTCCTCTAAACCGATGAGGAGAAGATTCTGCTCTATTAGTATCGCCTTTATCGCCAAAATGTTTCTCTTATTGACGGAATTCTCCCCTTTATCCGTCACGTCCAAAGGATCAACCAACTTCTCATAAACGCTCCGGTTTACTTCTTCAACGTCTTTTTGTAAATAATGCTCCATAATATTCCCACGAGTAGCTAGGGAAGTAAAGGTGCACCTTCACAGAGCCCCGCATTCGTGGGTAAGGTTTATATACTCTAGGAGGCGACCTCGTATCGTAAAGACACCGTTCGAGACACCACCTTACTCTCTGTTTCCTGCGAGCATTCCAATATCCACCACCTGGGGACTCGTTAAGTAGGGGTATCACTTTCCCTTTACTACAGACAACTACAGTGTTACTTGGGCGGTGAACTAAGTATTAGGATGTAATCGATTGATGTAATCGAAAAACTTTTTGAGTTTATCTAGTCCATGTCGCCAGATAAAAAATGTGCCGTCAACGTAACGCAACCGAAACTTCGGTTTCAGCTTGGATTGGTTGAAGATTTTAGTTTTTAGATGTTCCATAAAGATTTGATTGGGCAATTAGGTTTGACCAGTCCCCACGGTGGGGCACATTGGCCAATCACAGGCATCGCAGAAATTATACTAAAAACAGTTTTTGTACTCGATTGGAAAACCAAATATTTCTTTTTATCAAAATGAATTATCGTGAAAGCACTAAATCTAAAATCAGTATAAAATATTTGTTAGTTCGAGATGAATCGATTGACCTATAATATAATTAAATTTTCTTAATAAGCAGGAATGTTATAATGATTTATATATTTTGAAAATCTATTTTTACGGTAAAAATTTTCGCATTCCCATAATTTAAGGTTAATGCAAAAATATAAATATTATTACATTTTATTGGAGAGTAAGGAAGCTATGGCAATACATAATATTTGATAAACTGGTTTTTTACAGTAAAACATTTTTCACTCTAATAATTGAAAATTAAAGCAAAAACGAAAAGATTCTTTAGTTTCAGGCAGATCGATTGACTTGCAATATTAATACACTGTATTGAAGAGTATGGAAGTTATAATAATTTATATTATTTGAAACGTCTCTCTGGAAAAGAAAATCTTTTTTAATCGACATAATTCAAAGTTAGAGCATAAATAGAAAATACTTTTTGATCATGCCTTTTCGACTAAAATAGTTCTGACAATTTCGGTCGAACACTTATAAAGTTTTAAAAAGGATAGGTTGCTACGAAACTTCGCCCTAACCTTTTCAAGCTAAAAAATTACTATTTAAAATGTAAAATGTTGTTGTTCTGATTTGTTCTTGTATTTTAAAAATTGTTCGTATTACTTAGAGATTTTGTTTTTTTTTTGTAAGTTTTTATTTCTAAATTATTTAAAATAAATATTTTAGTTTTTATAATATGTAAAAAATCACTAATACTGCCTCTATAAGGAATCAAATACATTTGCTAATGGCAAGCAAAGTGTGCATGAAATCAGCACTATATAATTATAAATACAAACAAAGCTAAAACACTCGAGATCGAATGCACAGATATGTTGTTATCAGTGAAAAAAAAAATTTTTCTTTAGGAATAATGGTCTTCAAATATGGCTGAAATTTAAGATCTTAGCATGTAGATAATCCAAGAAAAAATCTCCATAACATATTTTCTTTTTGTCCTTAATTCTTAAGAATGCGGGTATTCATTTGTTAGACAATTATACAGGAAGATCTTTTTAAAATCTTATTTTATTACGGTTGTTTTTATCAACATGCACATATAAATATCTTTTATAAAAGTACCCTTTTCCTTTGATAAATGCTGTGTTTTTTAGTTTTATAATTATGACAAAAAACTGTTTTGAAATCAAAAATCAGCGTTCTTCTAAAAATAAAACAGAGAAAAAATAAATCCATGAAAATAAAAATACATTTAATTAATTATTTAATTGCTCTTTAACCACTGATTACTAGCGACTTTTCTGAGATTCGATTAGTGATAAGTGAACTAGTAAAAGATTAGTATGAAAATTATAATTTTTTGTAGATGTAATATTTCTTGCTTTAATAACGCAAAAATAATTTTTTTGTGATAAAAAAAATTTGGATCCATATATAATAATTTTAAAAAGTGATAGGGATTTTATATCATAATTTCAGAAAAGTTATTAACATGGTGAACGTAAAAGAGAGAAAAGTTAAATAAAACGACGCGAAAATAAAACAGATTGAACTCTATCGAAACAATAAGGTCATATTTAAAAATTATTACCCTCACCTAGTCTATATCCATGTTGAAAATAGTGTTTTCAGAATGTTTCAAAAACGTATAAAAAAATCAGCAGTTTTCGAAATCTTAAAAATATAAAAGGTTAATTTGGATCAATGCAGCAATTAAATGTGCTGATTTTCGAAACAGTTCAACTTTTAATTCTGCAACTATTTTATAGTTTCATATTTTCCTTGTCTTTAATATAAAATTAATATTACTTAGCAAGCTTTACTAGAAGTACTTGGCTTGATAAAGAATCATCTTGAAGAAGTATGAAATTGATCCTGCAAATATTAGCAGAAAATTGATTATTCGAATAATCGAAATATTCTCTAATGCAAGTATGAGTCTGATCTAAAATTGGACTATTTAAATGACCTTTTTTATATAATATTATTATTAATAAATTTAATACATTCACAATGATTCATTATAATAAAGGAAATATTTCGGGTTTCAATCGTATACAATACTACGAACTTTGCCGACGTTTCGTAAACATTGCAGTTCGCTTATTCAGGGCTGACCTGAAACTGAGGTATCAGGTTATGTTTTTCTTATGTATACTCTTTACGAGGCCTGCGATTATCCCGAGTGCCCCACTATCGAGACAGGATGCACCTGATTGGCCAATCAAGTTTTATTTTAAAAATCTGGGAGGACAGAAAGCCAAATCGGATTGGTATTATAAACGTTTTCCCTATTGATGTTATCATGGTGCTTTAAGATTTCGATTTCTTTTCTATGTTTTCTTGGAAAAATATTGTGTTTCAGCGATGACGGTTGTTTTATCAAATAAAATGTTATCTTCTGTTTTGATATAATGTTCAGCTAGTGTTGATTGCGTGAAATGTTTTAGTCTGACTTTACTCTCATGTTCCTTTATACGTTGGCTCACCGCTCTCCCTATTTCTCCAATATAGACTTTGCTACAAGAACAGGGGATTTTGTATACACCTGGATCACTGACAGGTGCCTTTTTGTCTTCGGAATTGTTTAGAAGTTGTCCTATTTTCGCAGGTGGTTTAAATTTGGTTTCGATGTTGTGTTTGTTGAGAATTCTTCCTATTTGTTCTGTAACACCTTGGATGTAGGGTAGGACGGTGGTCGTTTTTCTCTCTCTCTCTTTCTTTATAAGGTTGTTTTGAATTGTTTTCTTCAGTGTATTTTCTTATTGCTTTATCCATTTGTTTGATTGTGTAATCGTTCTGTATTAGAATTTGTTTAAAGTTTTGTAATTCCTTTTGTTAATTATCTTTATCTGTTATGGAGACAACTCTGTAATAAATGTCAAATCTAAGATTATTTGATAGGAAAAGATGAAGTTGTAGTAGTTTTTTGGAGGTGGTGTGTAAGACAAATTTGGTGTGTTTTATTCTTTCTTTTGAAAAAAGCAAACTTGTTTCATGCAAAATTGATTTGATTTTGATGTTCTTGAATTATTTTTTAATTGTAAGCATTTTGGGACGATTTTGTTGTCCCTGCACCGTTTAAAAAAAGCTAAAGATGTTAGTAGCTTACCTTGAGAAGTCCTGAGCTTACTAAAGGTGTTAGATTTAGTAAGAAAACTCTCCCTTTAGAGTTCTTTAATAATAGATATAATACTTTCACGATGATTTATTATGATAAAAAAGATATTTCGCGTTTTAATCGTGTAAAAAACTACAAATTTCGCCGACGTTTCGTGAATATTGTAGTTAACAAAACGGTGGCAAAATTCTTAGTTTTATACACAATTGAAATCCGAAATATCTTCTTTATCAATACCATTATTTCAGAAAACTAAGAAATGTAATTACTTACAAATCTTTTGTCCCAATGTTTCAGTTTGCGTCCGTGTGCTTGAGCTGCCTCCATCTGGAGAACTGCCTGGGTTTCCTGGTTTCAGGTTTTTTACTGCTGAATCAGATGACATTCCAGGTGCTCACACCAAGTTGCCCAATCATCGACCAGTTCCAGTATTGGGTCCTATTAGAGTATTAGCAAAGGGAAATTTTATTTGCGCATGGGACGAAGATAATTGTATACATCTAATATATGATTCTCGAGGCAATATAAATGTTATAAATATACAAACCGGTAAGATGGAGGTAATGACGGCTGAACATGATGAGATAGCTCTTCCATTGGCAAATTTGATGAGAGGAAGAAAAGCTGCTTTACTTCGGGAAAGAGATATTATAAATCAAAATATAGCTGCTCTACATCGGAGCATAAACAATGGATTTCAAAACAGGGGCAGCAGCAGTTAATTCAAAAGTCATTAAGGACATCTTCTAAGGTGACCAATTGACCAAACCAGTCTTTGGTTATGAACATTTTTTTTGTGTTCACCATGTCCTATGGCAAGGCTTTATTGCTCTTAAAGTTTGGAATACAGCAAATGATACAATAAATTGTGTTTGTATATTTAGTTTAAGTATTAATTTTGCGAAAATTTATCCGAGTTAAGAAACAATGTGTACAAATATTTAAATTTTCTCTGTGCTTACTGCGCCCAGGCGGATTTAGATATAGTCATTAGAAATTGATTATTCAAAAAAAAATCTCTAAATATGTTTATAATAATAATTTTATAACAAAATACTGGTTTGGTCATATGGTCACCGTAGAACATGAGCTTAAAAATAAAGGAAAAAAGAAAATTTCTTTGTTACTGATACTGGTACCTACATGGTGATTCTGAACTTTCTGATTATTGGTAACGAACTGCGCTCGGGAATGCTATTCTGCAGTTTTCCTTTCTCTTGGTCAAAATTCCAAACAAATGAGAGCACTAGTATACAAAATCCGGCTGCAGTCGATAAACTGTAGTAAGTAAGAATGGGGTTTCTAAATATAATGTACAAAACTACATAAATATTTTAATAATAAATATAATAATATAAATGCTAATGCATCTTTTTATGTGTGTATAATTGTTTACAATAACGCAACCTGCTTTCAAAATTTCAACGACTTCCCATGAACAATAATCTAACAAATTAAGAATGTGTAATAATAGTTATAAAATTATTTTTACGTTACAAAATGTTGCTTAGTTGTTAAGTGAGCTTCTCTCTAAGCTTCGAACTTTGCATTGGTACCAATACTCTGCAATTTCTTTAAATATATGGGAATAACCAAAACACTCATTAAATCTCCTAAAGTATTTTGCAATACGTAAAAAAAAATTTTTATAATTTTGTGTTTCTATAAATCACTGTAAATAATATAAATTCTCTTACAGTTCTTCCAAAGACTTTATCTAAGTTTAAATTTTTAAACACTTTGCTAAGCCCAAAGATATCTTCTGAAATCTTTTGAAACAATGTGAAAATTTTAGATATCTTTGAAACTTTAATCTAGGTTAAATTTTATATTCGAATGATCAGCACATCGATTTTTAATAATCAAGAGCAATAAACAATTATTTATTTGTTATGAAAGAAATTTTAATTTTCTTATCAATGTAAATAACATAAGATCTGTATTTACAAGGACAATTGACTATGTTGCAACTATACTTTTCTTAAATTAAACTAACAGTGCATAGTTGGAAGAAAATTGAAAATAGCAGCGGATTTTATTTTTTATTTTCAAATGTAATTGCTGGGGCCATTTCAAGTTATTTACAAAAAAATTAGGTGTTCAACAGCAATACGTGCGAAATTTGCGAAACAAAAAAATTCAATTTTTATGAAAACTATATGCGATATAATAAAAATCTTTTCAGGGACAATAATTAATGTCGAAAAGGTGAAAGAACGCATAAAAATCATTTTTTGATAAGTAACATATTTGTTGTTTTAATCCTGAAAAATCATTTAAAAAAAAAAAATTTTCGGCCAAAATATACAAGATGCAACAAAAAAAAATTTGTCGTAGAGAAATTATTTAGATCTTAAAAAAGGCTTTCGACCTTTTTTTCTCCTGAGACAAATGAGTTTTAACAAAAGAGAATTCACAATCAATCAAATATAGTTTTTGACGGTTTGACCCTGAATTTTTTAATTTATATGCTAAAATTTGGGAGAAGTAAAGTGATCGGGTGCATAGCTCGATTCAAATACTTTTTTCGGCATAATTGCTGAAACTTTCTATGATGCTAGGGAACTTTCAAAACAAGATTTTTCAAAATTCTAGATATTTCGAATAAAATTTTTAATTTAAAAAATGGACCCCAACCAATAAGTTTAATTTAAAAAAAGCAATAGATTTTCAACAAAAATATAGTAAATTATGTTTTAAATGACAAATATTTTTATATTTAATCATGAACAGTTAAATGGATCTAAAAAGACAAAAAATTTTATCCTAATACTTCAACAATCAGCTAAAAAATAATAATAATAATTTGTTAACAGTTGATTTTTAACAAAAAATGATTTAATGTTTCAGAAAGAAGACGAATTTTCTATTAAGATTTAGTTTTATAATTCTAAAATATAAATGTTCAACAAAAAGTTGATTTTTATCCAAACAAATTAATTTTCATCTAAATACCAAAATTTTCTACCCAAAAAAATATTCTCAACTGAACTTGCAAGTTTTTAACTAATTGTATACATTTTTTAAAATGCAGTTTAAAGTTTCGCCAAGTAGTTGACTATTCAGCCAAAAAAAATGAAATCCTTACCCAAAATTTTTTTATTATTTTAAGCCAAACAGTTCTAATTCTAATGAAGAAAATCAAATTTATAACAAAAGATATGAATTTGCTAAGAAAAAAAAACTAATTTTCAACAAAGTATTAAATTTTCAACCAAACAAGATTTTTCAGACCGAAAAGAAAAAAAATTTTAAACAAATAGTTTGCAGGTAAAAACAACGTTTAATATAGAATAGAAATTTAAATTAACAATTTCTTTAAAAAAATGTGTTTGTTTATTTGCTTTTAAGTATATAAATATAATTTTCTTGTGTATCTGGAGAAAATTCTAAAAGTTAAAAAATATATATTTTAAGTAAGTCGAAAAAGTATAATTTAAAAGAAATTTAGGACTTTTTCATGACATAAATCGTTTCAAAATTTTTTTAATTCGTAAATATCTTTTAAACCGACTGAAATAATATCTAAAAATTGTCCTATGCTTCTCTAATTCGATTTTTACAATTTTTGTATTAATTTGTAATGTTTTAAAATAAAGAATAACTTAGAAATTCTTAAAAATTTTGAAAAAAAAGTTATCACTATATAACCTTTCAAAATTTTTAAAAAAGTTCAAAAGTTTCCAAATTTACAATTTTCTTTGAAACTTCATATTTTGAAATGATTCTAACTTTTCCTAGAATTTAAAAAAAAGTTTTGAAAACTAACAAACAATCTTTCAAGTCTTCCAGATTATTTTTGTTAATAATCTCAAAACCTTCTAAGATTGAAAAATGCTGCTTCAATTTTTTTGCAGATATTTCTAAAAGTTTTGGAAAATATTTAAAGAGTTTTAAAATCCTTATACATATATATTCTAAATATTCAGTTTGAAAAAAAAATTAGTTGAATTTTCAGAAGATCCTTTTTCAGGAAAAAAGAATCTTAAAAATTAATCTTAAAAATTATAATCTTTGAAATGAAAAAAATGTAATACAATCTTATCATAAAATGACGTTAATTATTCTAGTTGCTAGGTGCTAAAAATAAATTTGGAAACTTCAATCTACAAAATTTCAGAGAATTCATAAGAATTAACTGTAAACAGCCAATTGAAGTTACATTTATACAGTGTGCAAATAATTAGGCATTTCACAATAATGATTGCTCTATTTTCAAGAATTTTGTTTTATCTATTTTTTTTACGTAGGATTTATATCATTTTTTTTAAATGGAACTCAATATTTAAGTAGCTCATTTATAAAATTTTTTAGTGAAAGGCAAAGAACACCTGTCTCATATATCTCCTTCTAAATCAATATTTTTCAGCGTAAAATAATTCCATGACATCGCCATAGTTATACGTTCCGATTTCATATCAAATCGGTTAAATACAACTTTACATGCTGTTATCTTACAATTAGGCAAGACAAATATTATTAGTATTCATGAAGTTTGTGTCACACGTGAAGCAAACATAATTTTATACTGGTTTATGCCTTCATAGCTGGAAGAACAGGTTAATATAAAGCAAACATGTTTAAAAAAAATAGGCTTTTTCAAATTCATCCATCTTGCAAATAATGGATTATTATAGAAGGGCAATTGAGATAGCACCACGTATTAATATTGAATTTTTCTATAGAATATTTTTTAGTTATATAGCGATCACAAACTTTTTTGTCAATCCACTTTTTCTGGTTGAGAAAAATGAGGGTGGTTGGTGCTATTGTGTTCTTTTTAGCGGTTCTCGTTAATTCGCTTGGTAAATATATAATATAATGACACTTTCAAATATTCTTTAATGAAATAATTAAACGGTTTTCAGTTGAAAAATGTCTCAAACAACGTTCTGCGAAATTGACTTGATATGTTTGTGTCTGTGTGTTTTCTCGTGTGGGCATTTGTTCATTCGAGCGTGTGGTAAGGTTGAGAAGATGTGTCAATGTGTGATTTTTGCTCATTTTTGAAAACAAGATAAGTTCAAGATGGTTTCAGACAAATTTATAAATATTGGTAGGGTTATTATCATATACCGGGTGTTTTTTCATCTTAGTTATTAAAGTAACTTGAGAAATGCGCTTCCTGCAGAAAAATATTTCAGGGTTTAAAATTTTGATTTGCGAGGAGGAAAAATGAATCCAAAAAAATATACCGCACGCTCAAATATACAACCTTCTGGTAGATCATTGCATTTCCATCATTGAGGCTATTGCAGCGCCATCTGTCACAGATCGAAAAAAACTTTCTGGATAGAACTTTCATACTTTTTAGTAGAATATATGAATCCACAATGAAAAATAAAGGTTACCATTCAAAATTTTAAAGTTACTCCCTCCCCCACTAGAGTTTAGGGTAAAGTTAATTTTTTCTGATATACTTTTCTTCTTTAGGAATATAATGCTTCATAACTTTTTTTTATGTATGTTAACAGGGAATGTGTTTCTTTGTAAGGGCTTATCATACACAAAAATCCACCCAATTTTCTTCAAAAATGCCTTAAATTTAAGTTCTTTTTATGTAGATGTACAAAAAAATGGTATTTTTTATGTCATACTGATGCTAAATGTTACAAAATATTGTAAAGTAATAGAAACGTGACAAATATTAAGAATTGGGAAATTCAATTTGTTAGAACTCGTTGCTCGAAACTTTACTACGAACAATATGTTTAGGATTGGTTCATATTCAAGGGACTTGTCATGCCAAAAGTCAGATATCTGAAAAATATAGTTTTTCTAAGATTTTAGGAATAAACATAGTATGAGTGGTGTCATTTCCAACAAAAAACATTGTTTTTATGAATAATATTAAAATTTACAAAACACCATTAACTTTAACCATGTTTTTTTAATTGAATTTTGTCTGACAGTTCTTCCTTACCAATGTTTGAAAACTGATTGTATTTTATTAAATAAATGCTTATATTTTCCTGAAAAGTTTTTTGTGCAATTCTACAGTCTTTAATTTTAGAAGAAGTGTATAGTCTTAAAATATAATTTTTGTTCAGAAAATTTTTCCCTTATAACAATTGTTCTAACAATTTATAGCCATAGAAGAAGCCACATAAGCGATACAAAAATTAAATTTCAGAATTGGAAATAGTAGAGTTTTAGCAAATGTTTTTTCGGAAAACATAAGACGTCACTTATTCAAATGCAATCTTTTTTCAAAAATTGGTAAGAATCGACGGTCAGAAAATTTTCATTACAAAAATATAGTGAAAATTATTGCTTTTTTGTAAATCTTAATATTGTCCATAAAAATAATATTGTTTATTGGAAATTACATTAGTTATAATATTTTGATTTTTAAAATCATAGAGAAAATATTTTTTTTCAGATATCTGACTTTAAGCACATCTATCATAACGTGTTGAAATGTAAATGTGCATTACATAATGAAATTTTCTGTCTCATTTTAAAGTGTTTTTTGTTATCAGTTGATAAAAAAATAGGAAAAATTTGACAATTTTTTCTAAGGACCTGTATGCTGAACTATTTTTTTTATATCAATTGTGTTCAAAGGTTCCTCCAATTGAAGGTCTTGGCACGCATATATTCACTCACATCAAAATACCTCTAATAGATGTGCTCTTTCCCTTTAATAAATCATTTTCTTCAGATCTATATTTATGACAAAAAATTATTTTCAAATTTAAAATACATGCTTTTTCATCAAACATTTTCATTTTTCATAAAAATAATGTAAACCGATTGCTAAAAAATATAGATAAATACTTGTAATAGCTCAATGAATGAAACAAGTACAAATGTAATAAAACTGTACAAGCACTTGGATAAAGAATTAATTTGTTTCTTTATACCAGTGATACACCACCTCGGCTTTCCATGGTACATTTTTTTCCAATACAATAATTCAAATTTTTGGTAACAATACCAAATATTTCTTCGTCCAAGGCAATTTGCTACACATTAGATATTAATTCTATTTGTTGAAAATCGTGAACGTTATTGAGCTTCCTACTTATTCGTCATCAGGACTCATCAAGTAAAATCTGCTGACCATCAGGCAGCATAATTTTGACAAAATACGGGTACTATGTGACGTCAGGAGAAGTCTAGAGTAGAGGAAGATTTGGTTCAAAGGAAATCAACAGTTCTTGAGTGACTCACTGAATAAAGTGAGAGAGAACATAAAAAGCTTCAAGAAGATGGCCGAGGACCTTATATCACGTGCTAATGAATGCTTTCCCAACATTACTGGAAATATAAAATAAAGTATAAACAGGCAAGATTCTTTTGCAGGACCAGATGCTGTTAAGAGTTTTCAGTGAAAAAAGGTTCCCCTAAATCACCATCTTTCGGTCAGCGTTTGCTCTTTACCAGGGGTGTTAGTTGAAGTTTGCCGGTTATTTCAAAAAAGAAAACACTTTTTCCCCAAGGGAATCTCAAAAAAAATTTTTCAAAGTATTGACTATTAGATTCTACACATTCTGCCTATCTTTCAGGCAAATCATTAATACCATTCCGAACAAACTTTTTCTCTTTCGAGGCAAACCATTCGACGAGCCATTTTTTGGCTTCTTCAAAATTGGCGAAGCGCTGCTCTGCGAGTTAGTCTCGCATCGATGCGAAATGGTGATAGTCAGACGAATCGAGGTCTGGAGAGAACGGCGGGTGTGATAATATTTCCCAATTCAATGCTTTTAATTTATTCTTCATCACTTTAGCGGTATGAGACGGTGCTTTGTCATGTTGCAGGATAACTTTGCCATTTCTTCGGACCCATTCCGTCCGTTTTTCGATCATCGCATGTTTTAAATTGATAATTTGTTGTCGGTAGCGATCCGTAATCACCGTCTCACCAGGTTTTGATAACTTGAAGTACACCACACCACACTGGTCCCACAAAACACAGAGCATTGTCTTAACGGCCAAAGCAATTTGACCTTAGAGTCGATGGGCCGACCTTACCAGGTGAAAGTCATGATTTTGCCGCTTTGCGTTCTCGAAATAAATCCATTTTTTGTCCCTTGTGACAATTCGATGCAGAAAAGATTTCCTTTCGAACCTTTCAAGCAGCATTTCACAAATGGTTTTTCGATTTTCCATTTGTCTATCGCTCAGTTGGTGTTGTACCCATTTTCCATACTTTTGGATTTTTCCCATGGCTTTTAAACGTTAGCAAATTGCTCCTCGGGTCATATTCAGTGTTTGTGCTAATTGTTGTTGCGATTGGGTTAAGTCTTCATCCAATAACGCTTGCAATTCCTCGTCTTCGAACTTTTTTGCTGCACCAGGATGTTCATTGTCTGTTAAATCGAAATCCCCACTTTAAAAGTGACGAAACCATGTCTCACATGTTTTAATCACTGAAGCATGTTCACCATAAGTTTCTACCAGCAATCGATGAATTTTAATTGGTTTTTTCTTTTGATGAAATAAGAAAAGCAACAAATGCCGCAAATGCCATTTACTTGAAACGAAACTCGACATTTTCACTGAGGTAAAAAACTATGATGCTATTATTTTGGCAGAATTGAATTGTGTATTTTTAAAGGTTTGTCCATATTGTCCATTGAAAAATATGACATAGATGCCAAATCATAGAAATGTATACATAAATCTAGCGACATCTGTGAGTAAAACCAGCAAACTTCTACTAACATCCCTGGTATATCTAAACTTGAAAGAGCCTTTTCCAGAGTGGCTAATGAAAGGACGCACAGACCTTCTCCTGGAATAGGGTAACTTGGCTAACTATAAGAATCACAGGCCCAAGAATGATCTAAATACGCTCTTTAAGATTTTCATAGCTATCATACATGATAGAATTGGTCAAAAAACTGAAGCTGTACAGTGAACGATGTACGAAACACGTGGTTTAAAGAAAGGCGTTATGCAATGTCCGGAGAATATTCTAATCGGCAGGTTTGTCTGCAAAGATAAATTACACCAACGCTAGCTATCGATGGCTTCATCAAACTACCGGAAAGCCTTTGATTTAACCTTTCATAGACTTAACACCTGTCTATTGGAAATCCTAAAGCTTCATCCACACATAATGAGTTGCCTTAAGAGATTTATGTCGCTTTAGGAAACTGACAGCTCCTCGACAAGAGGATGCACAGCGTCTTCCACAGAACCGTGTGGAATCTGACGATGTCGCTTCAGCTAAAGTTTGCTTTTATTAAAACACCCTTGTTGAATTCGGGCACAGATGGTTTCATTTCAGCGTGCTAATTCAGTGTAATTTACACTCCAGCAAGAGAATTCCTTATGATATCTGAAGAGCGAATCATGTCTACCTAAGGCATCTAGGATACACACTATCTCGTTGGCAAATTCAAACATGAGCCACGTACATCCAATGTCATAACCCGACACGCAGGCTACTTTAGAAACATCCAACTCAAACCAGGTTAACTGCATCACAAAATTTTCCGTGAAAACATAAATTACAATATAAATGATATATTAGTGAAGTATTCAAACATACAAAGAAGTAATTTAGAGAATTTTTTTATATTCCTTTTTTTCGTTATTTTCTTACATAAACATTTGGGGACTATTTTTTTGCAGAAAGAATGTATCAAAATTGTTCAATGATAATCCAGTGAAATTTTTATGGATTGAAGATTATAGATTACGTCATCAGTCCTGATAACACTCCGCCAAGCGCTCCTAACGAAATAGTCAATTCTTGAGAGTAAAAAGTGATAAATATAATTAAGCTGCATATTCTCAAAACTTCTTTCTGGCGCTTATGCAAGATCTAACATAAGTATCTGTGTTCTTAAGAAAACGAAACGACAATAACAGTACAGAAACTAAGAATAAAAAGAGCAGATAGTTAAAGACTTTATAAAGGAGTTGCGATAGTTTTACCTCGAATAGTCCATAAAGCTAGACGTTCTGATTATCAGTGCTCTTGGAGGTGCCAAGCTTTTACTGGTTCATAGCCTTAAAAGCATCACTAAATGTTAATGAAAAGCGGAAACACCAGGGAAAATTTAAAAGGTGATCGTCCTGTTTGGGGCTCCGTGTTCTTAGCGTCAAAAATTTTCAAAGACGTATGCGAAGTCTTAAAGTTTAGAAAAAATAAACTTTACTGTTAAGTTACGACTGATAAGATTTTACTTTTTAAGTTTTGCCTTAAGGTAAAAAAGCGGGAGGCTGTATATTGACACGGGCTTAAAACTTTTAGCGACAGTTTATCAATTCTTCTGCTCACTAGCGTCCAGTTATGGTACAAATTAAATCAGTCTAAATTCAGGATAATATTCTGCTACAATTTCAATCCTTTTTTTCAATACTAAAAGAAAAAAGTAATTAAATTATTTAAAAGGTAAACAGTTTAAAAATAAATATTTAAATGTAATATAAAATAAATAATTGTTTGTACTGATAGTAGTACACTTTTGAGTAATAATGGTTTCAAGTAATATTGGTTTAATATTGTAATTGTTCAGAATGATATTTTAAACCATTTTTCTAACTTTTGATTTCTATAGCCTAATTTCCTCTAAAAATACTTATCTTCTCGCTAAGAGTTCCGTTGATTTGAAGTGTACCCATCTGTCTAATGTAAAATAAAAATGTGCACAACCACCCTTCAATCTGTAACATGAATAAGTTGGATAACTTACAGATTTATTTACATAAAAATCTTTTTCACAATGCTTCAGCTTTCCACCATGTACGGGAGGAGAGCCCATCCGGAGAAGTGCCTGGACTTTCTGGTTTCAGGTTTTTTCTAGCTCATGCAGAAGACATTCCTGGTGTACACATAAAGTTGCGTGGTCATATACTAGTTCCAGTATTGAGTCCTGTAAGAGTAATAGCAAAGGATAATTTCATCTATGCGTTGGAGGAAAATGAACTTATACGTCTAATATTTGATTATGAAGGCGATTCAAGGGTTGTAAGTACACTAACCGGGAGAATGGAGCCAATGACGCCTGCACATAATGTGATAGTACGTTCATTGTTAGATTTGATGACAGCCAGAACAGCTGCTCTATTTCGGGAAGTAGAAATCCTAAAAGAAAATGCAGCTGCTCGAATTCGTAGCATTAATCGTCTAGTCCGAAGCAGAAGTACCCGAAATTAATTTAAAAGCATTCAAAAATGTCAAAACAAAATGCGATTTAGTGTGTATTAATGACGGTAGATACATGCTTATTCTACGGTTGTTGATTATTTCTAACGAACTGGGTTTTCTGAATGTAATTATCAAGACTACATATGTATGTGAGTAAACAAATTATAATAAAAGCCATTATCAATAAATATACAATAAATGCTTTCAATATTTTATTACAACTTTAAATAAAAAATTAAATTTTTCTGAGTGGAAAATAAACTGTCCTTTATATGTATAATCATAAAAAATTGATATAGGTAATATTTTTTTAGTTCTTAAAATTCAAATAAGCAGTCGGACTACAAATTTCAGTGTCGCTAAAAATTTGCAGTCAATTAAAATAATTTAAAAATTCGAAATTGACTATATTTTATTTTCCTCTATTATATTGAATGTTATATTTATTATTGACTTATATAACTCAGACCAGAACTGCTTAACAATATTGCAAAATAAAGTACAGGGGAAAATTTGTAGTTCAAATGATAAAATACTAAAAAATCAAATGAATAAACCTAAAATATTGTCTCATCGAAACGGAGTAAAGTAAAAGGTTTTCTTCGGAAAGAGTGATACAAAACATTAAAAAGTACTATTAAGTTAGGAAGCATTGCAGAAATATTTGTTTTATTCCTGAAATTTTAATCGCTATATGGCATGAAACTGCGTCAAAAATATTCTAGTAAGGATTGCCTATGCTAATGAAATTAAATATAATCAGATGCAGTAGGTTTTTTTTGTATACAGAAAAAATGAATATTAAAATTTTATATTTTACCACTCCAGGTGGAAAAACTTTTCCCCTAGGCACTTACAAAGTTTAAGCTTATTTCTAAGCTTTGTACTTACTCGCAGGAAATAAGATTGTCGCTTTTATCAATCGGAGTGAGCGGCACTATTTTAGAATCGAGATTCGATACAGAAATTTATTTGAAGAAAGAATCACTACAATTTCAATAGAAAAATTAAAACTTATAATCCCATGCAGCTATCATAAAAATATTTAAATAATGCGTCACAGTGAGAACTGCGAAAGGATCTGCACAGTTTAAACTGCCAGGTTAGGATATTATTCAGACCTTCAACAGTCACATTGAAACAGTCACATGACTTGGTTTATTAATCAAATGTAGAAAATAGATTGGCCAATCAGTTATTTTGTTTTATTTATAATACCAACCAATACAATGAATCTTCAGCTACAAATTTAACTAACGTAAGTAGTTTGCCTACATAAAAAAGTATGATAGGATTTAAAACTTACGTATATAGATAAGAGTGGATCAACTCAAACTTTGTTATAAGTTTTCTTAAAAAAATATTTTATAAGAGGGCCAGATTAAGTTTTCGTGAAGTACGATTTTTCAAAGAGTTTAGGCGTACGATCATCTACGTGACTATCTATCAATGATAATCTAAGAAATTAAGAATATGAAACTATAATTTGAGAATTAATTTTGCTTTTGCAAGCTCTTGTTTATCTGTTTCGGGACCTTAACTGTGAGCATCGAACTTTATATTGTTAGCCAACTGTCATTTGTTTGAGTGACGATACATGGTTCGTATGCGTCCCTGACATGTTACAATTAGAAGCAAAGGTCGCAAGATGCGAAGCGCTGATTCGACTAAAGCTTCACAAGGTGAAAGCGTATAAAAATTTAATGGGCCTTAAATTTTCACGCTATTTAGTTTTGGGTATTTATATTTAAGCACTCAATTGGCTACTGCAGCCTGTATATGCGTGTGCAATAAATTTTATGTCTAGGAGTCTGGACTCTACTGTGGCGAGTCTAGTGCTTGAGCAAAAATACTTAAACCTTAATATCTCGAAAACTAAGGCACACTAGGCACACACACTTCTTCACAAGAAGAAATGCGCACTAACCGGTGACGGACATCTTGCAACCTGTTCTTTCTTAGGATGACAATGACCTCTATGCTAGGCTAGAGTGTTTGCGGAGCGTCCACCAACTTGTACTAGTAACTCGCAGTTCAAGTCTTGAGTACAGAAATATCAGTTTATGGAGATTAGTGATGAAACAAATTAAAAATAGACCAAGTGAGCTGAAGCAGGATCTACGCAGTTACAAAACCTCATCCTGTCATGATTTTGGAAAACTAGGGTCCTTTTGGTTGCAGGAAAAAATAAGATTAAATGAATTTTGATTAAATTTAACCCTGTGAAGCCTTAGTCGGAACGGCGAAGCTCATTTTGCGTTTTTTCCCTCTTAGTATAGAAATGGCTCCTGATCTAGATTAGAGTGTTCGCGGAGCATTTACCAACTTGCACTAAGAACTCACAGTACAAGCGTTGAGCACAAAAATTTCAGCTTATGGAGAGTAGATTTGAAGAAAACTTAGAATAATAGAATAAAATGATTTGAAGCAGAATATCTACAGTTGCCAAACCTTATCCTGCCATGATTTTAAGAAAAGTGTAACTTTTGGTACAATTTTTGTTTGAATTCCATTCCATTGAGATAAAGTATGAGCAAATGCTTCAATGCATTTCTGAATGAGCTCTATCGAAAGCATCTAAGTTGACACCGCCTAACCTGAGAGCAACATTGGAAAGTTGGGATGTCTGTATTTTCGGCGTGTTTCTTGCTAATCGAGATTAAAGATAGGGTTCCCATCTTTGACCATGTTAGTTTTCACCTCATAAATAAGGTATAAATTGATGTTATTAGTGATGCCAAAGATATTATATCTTACGAATGAGACATAATATCCCTTCAGGTCTTGATCACTATTTTAGTTTTTCCTACCTCCTTCGTAAATTCTACGAAAATGCGATTTGAAGATCAAAGTTCACAGAGAGTTCATCTTTCATGGGTGTCTGACATTTTCGCTTAATATGGGCATTTTTTGCAGTAACCATAGACTTCATACATTTTTTAAACTCTTTAAGCATAAATGCAAACAAAATTTGCCTTCTACATCTCGAAATAAAAAAAGCAAAAATATTTTTTTTATTTACTTATGCAGGTCAAAGATTGATTATAATAACAAATTAACGAACGAGAAGAATCTCGCATAGCTTGTCTAAAATTTCCATACCAAGGCTAAAATTTTTTATTATTCATAAGCCGTCACGTAATATTTATTCGTGTCCTTGGTCCAGATTAAAATTGTTTGATTTACTCTGCTATGATAAGCTTAAAACTGTTTTGAACGATTATTTTTCTATAAATTCCTAGGAACGTGTTCACTATTGTAAACAATTTGTATAAACAATGACACATATATCACAGAAGTATGTATAAAATAGGGAACCTTTGTTTATAAAATCGGTCAAAATAACGCAATTAAAATAATTTTAGTCTTGCAATTTGCGATATAAACAATAAATATTTTAATTCTAAAAGCTTTGAAGATTCCAGGATAGGCAACTTTTCGGGACAAGTTTAAAATTGACTTGCAATGATAATTATAATAAACATAACATAATTAAATCTTTTCAAAGCAAGTTACATATGCCAGGAATTGTGAAAGTTTCTTGGTTACAAATATAATAATCTCAATCTACGGATTAAAAAATTTAACATTTTTTATTTTTTGAAATATTTAGCGGATCCAAGATATCAATATTTAAATATTATTCGGAAAAATCATTAGTAACACAGCGATTATGAATAATTCTGATAATCAATCTTGTCCAGTTTGAAAAAGTGAGGGTCATTCGTACTCTGATTTTCGCTTTAGTGGTTTTTGTTAATGCTATTGGTAAATATAAAATATTGTATATAGAGTTATCTTCGGCCTATTTTTATGGCGTTGAAACATACACGTTCGGTAATTTTAAGGCTGGAGGGTCCCCCACCCCTACCGCTAGATTCGGGTTATTTTTGTCAAGTGACTTTCTTTAGCTGTGCTGACCATGTATCGATAAGGGCGCTGTAACTTTTTCTGCTGCGCATGTGCCAAAAAGCGCGGGTGTATTTGAAATTAGTACATACTATCATTAATAATATAGATAAGTATTTAAAACAAATGTTTACTTTTCAAAAATTAATTAAATTGAGTCTAGGTAATAGTTTATTACTTTAAATAATTTATTATAAATGTAACATTGTAATCGGTGATTTCTTATTAGGATCTTCATGATCGTTTACCATTATTAATTATAATTTATAATTGGAAATTTATTGAAAATATTTGTAAGAATTAATATAGGGAATAAGTCTTTTTTTTTGTCACAAGAATTTTTAAAAGCCTTTCTTATGACAGCTTAATTTTGACGTATCAAGTGAAGTGACTAAAGAACCAAAAATTTGGAGTAAACAAAATTTTACTTCTTAATTTTGCTTCTCAAGTTTTATCTTGAGATAATGAGAGACGATAAATGAAATCAGTTTCAATTAATGAATATAATCAGACTTAATTTAAACCATTTTTTTGAAGATCAATAGTAAAAATCAAAAAATCATTTCTAAATCCATTTAAGTGAAAACAGAGCCTCTGAAGTTCTTTTGCAAAAATTTCTGACAATTATGAGGCACCATCGTCTAAAACTTCAGTAAAAAATTGAATAATAATATTATGGATTTAAAATGATACTCTCTTGGAATAATGGTTTGCTTACGTTCTTTATCGATCAGTTATTCCGGTCCTGTTTTTTTTAAAGAAAAAATTTTATCGGAAAGTGATTCTACTATTTAAAGTCTACCTACCCCTCAGATTTAATATTATAATTTTTTAAAAACTCTTTCTTTTTTATATGAATGTGTTCAACAAACACACGGTTTGTTTATATAAAAATGTTTGTCCTGATGTTTCAGTATGCCCTCGTGTGCGGGAGGAAAACCCATCTGGGAATGTACCTGAACTTCCTCAGTTTAGGTTCTTTGTAGCTTTACCAGAAGACATTCCTGGTATTTATACCAAGTTGCCCGGTCGCCCACTACTTCCAGTCTTAGGTCCTATATCTGTGATAGCAGGTCGTGATTTTATTTATGCATAGGAGGAAGATCAATTTATACGTTTTTTATATGATGCCGAGGGCCAAAGAATCATAGTAAGTACAGACATTGGGATGATACAAACAATCAACGCTGAACATGCTCAGTTACTAAGTCCAATGATGGATTTGATACATGCAAGAACAGCTGCTCTATGTCGAGTTTTAAACCATCCGGTACAAAACAGGGGCCGCCACAATTAAATCATATCGTAAGCTACATATTAGAACCATATTTGGAACCAAAATTTATGCGAATTAAAGCGACGATTAAAGTCAAATTTCGCGAAAATGTTTGGTGGGATTTTTTTAACTACCAAACATTCACATATCCAGAAATCAAAGACAAGTCTCATTCCGATACTGAAAATTCCCGTCGACTCTGCTATTTCTAAAGTCAAAATAGGCCGCATAAATTAAAAAAACTGAATAAAAAATTAACGATAACTTTTCAAGAGTATTTGATAACGAATTTTTTGAGAACCATCTTATTAATGATTTTGTGCATTCCAACTGCACTTAGTTAATTTAAATGCTTTTCTTCCTATGTTCAGGTTTCGCTATCGTCAAGAATGAAAAATATTTTCAGAGAAAAGTTGAAGGGGGCAGAGTGGGTCAGCTACTGGTATCCATAAGCTTGACCTACAATTTGATTTTCAATGTCGTTAGAAGGTCAAAGTAATTTTTTAAATTGGACCCCTACTTTTGGACCTAGATTTGATAAGAGTGGGAAATTTTGCATTCAAAGTTATTCTTTTATGGATGGCGTGACAAGGTCGAATGAAGGTCAAATTTGCGATAATTTTTAAATAAAGGGTGTTAGCTCGGAATTAAAGCTAGGAACAGCAAAATGTTTCTAATGACCTGCTTGAAAGCTAACTTGAAGGACAAAGGAACTTTTTAAAATAGCAACCCCTACTTTTTAATCCAGGTTTGAAAAGAGGGAGGCATTTTACGTTTATAATTATAATTGTTATCAGTCATGGCAAGGTTGGATAATGCTCAATTTACTGCACATTACAAAGGATAAAAAAAACTTTTAAAGGCCAAAAGATACCGAAAAAGTTGGTCGTTCGCCCATTTTTAAATCTTCTACATAATTCTTATGTTAGATTAATCAAAACTTGGAAAATTTAAATACGAAAATTTATATTATTCTACAAAAATAGTTATTCTTTTTTTTTTGGTGCTAAATCCAAATCTGGCCTCCATTTCTCTGCAGCACGTCAGGTTTTCGAGATTTGTTGGATCAAAATTTTTTTGAAAAATTACAAATCAGGAGACAGAATGCTGTAAAGAAATTTTCAATGAAAACCAATATATAATTTTGATGCATTTTCTAATGCCAACTCCAACAGCGGATTAATTGTACCGCGCTTACAAAATATCTATTTTTCATGTTGTTAGCTCTTGTTGAAAAATGATAATAAATTACTGCTTGTGATCAAAAACTTTTCCTCTTGCATGATCGATGATGCTGAGCATTTGGTTCATCAGTCATAAGATTCCAAGAGTAGTCTGCTAAAGCGTTTACACTCCACTTAGCTGTGTACCTCTTGTCGATTGTAGCGATATCTTGATGAGATCTTTCACCATGTTCATCACTAACTGCTCCCATATTTTCTGGGAAGAAGTCCAAGTGAGAGTGCATCATGTAAATTTTCAGTGGCATGTTTGCCTTCATTTCCAGGGAGTTTTTTTAACATCGTATCAAACTAGTATTTTTAGTTTTTGGATTTCCTGTTTCCTAAGATATTGTCTATAACAGCTTACACTGACAACCATGTTTGTCTCTTAAAAACTTTCTCCTTAGTTTGGAATCACTAAGCTTAGGGAATTTCATTTTCAAAAAAAGAAGACCTGCTTCTTTGTTTCTATTGATCGCTTTCATGTAACGTTTGACGATTTCAATGTTTATATGTAATCCAAGCAGAAAGATCTTTTGGCAATTAGCCAGTGGTTTATGAGAAACGTTCATTTTTCTTGCTTCTAACATCTCTCGGTCTGGACAAACTTTAACATTATATTGCTGTTTTCGTGCTCTGCTCTCCCAGGTGCATAAAAAGCAACAATGTTTTTTGTAAGCAGATTGCAATCCGAGAAGAATTCCTATTACTTTGAAATCGCCACAGATGAACCATGCATGTAGCTCGTAATTTATTTTGTCAAGTAAAAGTTTCATTATATCATAGCACTCTTTTATACTGTTGGAATGAGCAACGGGTTTTGATGGATATTCGTTTCCGTTGTGCAAGAGAACAGCTTTTAAACTGTATTTATTCGAATTCATGAATAAACACCAATTCCCTGGTTGATATTCATGACCAATGGCCTTCATTAGTCCACCTATATCGTTGATATAAATAAGATTATCTTCAGTAGAAAATATGGAGTTAAATCTTTCTCTCTATAATAATAATAAGAGATCTTTACATCTTTTTTAAGCAAATTTTTTTCTTTAGTGTGTAGCCCAAGATTTCAGCCTCATTTTTAGATAAATTTAGATCTCTTATTAAATTATTTAATTATTTCTCATCGAATAATTGTGGCAAGTTTCTGGTTGGTTCATGTTCCATAGTTTGATTTTTATCAGAATAAATCATCAGATAATCATCAGAATAATTGATTTCTTCTGCTTTGCGTTTTGTGGAATTAACCGAAATATATTCTTTACGGTCAGACGCAGCTTTTGTCACGGAAGAAACATTAAGGTGAATTATGAAGTCCTTGCTTGACGCTAAGTAGCCATTAAAATTTGTCAAACAAAAATAACAATTATCGATAAGGTTCGGAGGTTCTCTCTGAAAAGTAGGGGAAGAAAAAGTGAAGATATGATCGAAATTCCCTCGATATACTGACCTCAATAAAATAACATAAGTCGAGTACCAAATGTTTGGTATCCAGTATTTTTCTCCATTTTCGGATTTAATCTGAAAAAAATCTCGTAACCTCCTCGCATTGAAGAAGAGACGTTTTGTCTCTGTTTTTGTGGGACAAAAACACCGTAAACTTAGCAGAAGCTATCGGGATGATTTCTGCAACTATGCTCCATTTTGCAATTGTTGCAGAATGAGTGTCAAATGATAGCTCACAATCAGCACTAATAAATTGGGGTTCAATAGGAACGAGGTAGCATACATGTGACTCCGCAAAGGTCTAGCATGAAATGAAAACAGCACGGAGCACGATAGGCAGGAGAGCTCAAAGCTGTTGCATGTGACATAGAAGAGGGGATTTGCGCATGCGCTATAGTAGAAGGGAGTAGCGCATGCGCTATGTACACTTTCCCCCGACCGATCCTTTGTATCACGTGTACAGTGCCCGTGTGACGCTTGCGTGATTAAAAGCTGCTCAAGAATCCAAAGAATTGAATACTGTTAACACTAAGAAAATGATAAGCTTCGCTAAGAATGTGCAATTTGCAGATATTAAAGATTGTCGTACAATGAAATACTAGATACGGTACAATGATTCGCTTTATGTACGTGTACGCCGTCAAATTGGCAAATACTTTTCTCCTTTTGAAGCTAAACCCTAATTTTTTTAGTTTCTTCGGCATCGAAAAAAGAAGAGAATGACACCTGGAACAGTAGGACAAATTTTTTCTTCCCTTGAAATGCAGTTTTTTGTAAGACCACTTTTTTCGTGTTTTTCATCAGCTTTTCTAGATTATCTCGGCAACCGTATAAGATATTACAGTAACAAGCCTGCTATTACATTTGGCATTAAGAAATGCATTCTATCTTCTGATTTGTAATTTTTACACAAAAATTTTATCCAAAGAATCTCCAAAACCTGACGTGCTGCAGAGAAATGCAGACCAGACTTGGATTCAGCACAAGTAACTACTCTGAAAATGACATATCTTATTTCATGAGCACATCGGTCACATTTTTTGACCAGTGTATTACTAATTATAAATATATGTAACTATTTGGTTTAAAAACTGTCGAAAAAGGTACGCCTGGTACCGAAACGTCAACTACTGAGAACAGAGTTTTTCTTAAAATAAATTCTTAGTTCGAACAAATGTTTTTTGGCTCATTTTTATTTTAATTTATATGGACCGTGAGACATAAGGAAAATTTTTTGATATAAAATTAATAAATATTGTTGGTCGCAGAAAGGATTCATTTGGTTTTAAATTAATATACAAACCAATACAGGACTTCTGACAAATTATTTCAAACCCATAAAAAATATAAAACTTAAATGCAACTTTGATATGAAGAAGGGTGCCAGTAACACAGCAATTTTGAACACCACTTACTTCTGTAATGGAATGCGGCCAGGAATGTTTGTCTGTAGTTTTCAGCACCCTTCGCCAAAAGTTTAGGCTAATGTAAGCACTTATATTGAAAATACGACTGCATACGGTTTTAAATGCTTAGTAGGCATCATTTTTCAGAACATAAACATTTGAAATGTGTATTTGTGAGTAATAAAAATAAGAATAATAATAAAAATGGTCTGTATTATTATTCAAAGTGTAGCATGGTGGTTCCTAATGGTTTAGTACTTTCTCGAAATATTTTATTCCAACTAAAGACACAACAGTATACCTTTCAGCTGATAAAATATGTAATTAAATTCGAAGTTTTCAAATTATCAATATCTTGGTTAAAGTAAAACTCACAGGAAAAGAATTTTTAAAACCCAAATTGTAAAATAAGATGAACTATGTAGCAATCGAAAAAAATTTGTCCGAAAAAGATTTTTTTCAGTCAAATAAAAATCCGCTTAGCAATAGATTTAAGAGACAATTTTCATTGCGACAAGAGACATCCATTTAACACAAAATTGTACTTATTTTAGTGTGTTTATTTATTTCCTGCCAGAAATTTTCCAAGTCTATAATACCTTTTCTCTTATCCTTGATTTGCGAAAAGTTAAACATCTCGTGAAAAAAACATTAAGTTTTGTTTTTAGGTATAATCAAGGCAATGAAAGTATTAAAATCAAAAAATAAAACGATGCACAAAGAGTAGAAATTTTGCACATAAAAGTGATTTTTAAGGCAAGGAATAAGTTCCGTGACTTTTTTCGACAAATAATTTGTTTTTGTGTGCTATAAAAATTGACCCTTTATAAATCACGAATAAATCAAACATAGACAATAATATTTCAGGTCACCTTAATGTTTTTTGTTGTTATCTCTCTAAAATATAACTCTTTTGTTATCAACAGTAACGAATTGTTTATCAAATTAATTCATTAAATCAAAAAAGACTTTCAGTGCCGAAATATCTCATTTTTTCACTTAACTTTATTTCCTTATTTCAAAAACTCTAGTTGGCTTTAATATTAACCAATAAAATATTTCTATTCATGTACTTGGCTAAATTCATTCTGCAATCATTTTACCAAATTTTAAACATTTTCAATCCTGAGTTTGTATGGAACTTTAAAAATTAAATTAACCTTGGAATTTATGTAACAGTTATTTTGTAGTTATAATGCCTCACTCCAATACCAAAGGTTGTGTTTCTTTCTGAGTGTCAACTAGTCTAGAAAAAGTTACTGCTCTGCAAACAGTTTTATTAAATTATGAGGTTTGAAGATATAAATACAATCTTTTCAGATATATTTTCACAATTATGTATGATGACGAAACGTCGATATTCTTAACACTTTGCGACACGTGAAGCAAATATAACTGATAGCTTATATTTTATTACTTTTTTACTGTTTTACAGAGCCTCAAATGGGAACAAGTAGATTTATGAAATATAAGCATATAATAAAAATAACATATTCTTCACCCATCTATTTAATAATAATTGAGCTATTGAGTAGTTCAAGTAAGACAGTGATTTGTATCAATATTAAACTATTTTAATAAATATTTATTAGTAGCACAGGAATCACCAATTTATCTGTCAATCAGTTTACCCTAGTTTAAAAATATGAGGGTCAATGGTTACCTGATGTTTGCATCAGCAGTTTTATTTAATTTTATAGGTAAATATGTAACATTTAAATTTATACAAAATTAAGTGATTTTTTAATTTCAATTTATATTTAATTCCTGTAAAAAATCACATGCAGATTATTATACGTGTTCTCGTAATGTACCAGATTTAAGGCTATTTGATAATGGAGTTCTTATAAAAATTAAAGAATCCTGAATCAGATTAAAGTCAAATTAAAAATCCTAATTAACGTCGAATAATGATGTTAATGAGAAGAATTTCCAGAAAATAAAATCAAGAATCCAACGACTAAGTTTAGACAATCAGCATTAAATGTTCCCATTATAATATAAAAAAAAGAATATCTCTTTCTTCCCTAAAAAAGAAAAGAAAAAGAATATCCCTCCTTGAAAAAAACAAAAAAGAGGGAAGCAAAAATGAGAAGGCAACCATCCAAATCCTCTTCCCCCTCTCTTTTTTTTTTAAATTCTCAAACCACGAAAAAAAATTTTTAAATATAATCACCAAAGTTTTAACAGCAACCTTATTAGGGCAAATAAAAAATGTAAAATTCAAGCCAACAGAAACAGCAACATGTACATACAGGGTGTCTAAAAAGTCCCGGGACGGTTGGATATTTCCTCAGGTAAAATATTTAAAAAAAAAGTAAAGGCCATTCCTAAAGTAAATTTCAACGAGAAATTCATTGGTGAGCTTTGTATTGTTCTTGGTCACAGCGTTTTGAATATTATAAAATCATAAGGAAATTTTTCATTAAAAGTTCCAGGTGTTCTGGTGAGAGTTCTGTTCCTCCCCAAAGAGTTATAC
>JAAAKG020036885.1:0-19245 GCA_010014905.2 Druon quercuslanigerum
ATCATTAAAAAAGTAGATTTCCAAACTATCTCACTTTTCGGCTCATTTTTTTATTTTTATTTTGTTATGATTTATAACATAACGTTTCAGCGACTGAAAGTGCTGGGGACTACGCCTGGCGACTATATGTCCCGGCGACTAGTTGTCCCGGCGACTAGATGTCCCGCGACTAGATGTCCTGGTGACTAGTTGTCCCGGCGACTAGATTTCCCGCAACTAGTTGTCCCGGCGACTAGATGTCCCGCGACTAGATGTCCTGGCGACTAGTTGTCCCGGCGACTAGATGTCTCGGCGACTAGATGTCCCGCGACTACTTTTCCCGCCACTAGATGTCCGGCGACTAGTCGGCGGCGACTAGATGTCACGTACCGTTACCGCAACGCTCCTGTTTGGTCGCGTTTAAATGACCACCGCCCCCCCCCCCTACAGCTCATAGTACTCCAAGTCGCGGCGCGGCGTCAATTCTCGGAAGAACTATATCAGAGGGCACTTTCTCAGAATTTCACTGTTTATAAATTTGAGGAAAATAAATTGTTTTGTGTAATACGTTTTAAAAGAGAAAGCTAAGGTTCATGTAGAACATAATAGATAAATAGGTAATTATTAATTGAAAAACAGTTATTTCGTCGGGTGCGAGAAACAAAGACCTATCTCAGATGATGTAGCAAGAAGGTACCTATCTCGAGCGTAGTAGCAAAAGATTAACTATCTCGAGTGAAACAACAAAAAGGTTATCTATCTCGCGCGAAAAAGCAAAAGGGCATCTAACTCTAGTGAAACACCAAAAAGGTACCTATCTCGCGCGAAGAAGCAAAAAGGTACTTTTTCAGGAGTCGATTTTCTTCTCTAAATTTAAGTTGGTGACACTGAGCACGCAGCATTGAAATGTTTAAACATTCAGTTTCCCCCATAATTTTTAAAAATAATAGTTAACTTTAACAAAGAAGTTCAAAATTTATGTTAAAAATTATTATTCGACGGCCATAGTAAATTTTACAAGTTTATTATAACAGAAATATAATTTTTCTTTATTTATACATACATGATACAAAGTATAAACTAAAAATATTGTTTTGTTTCAAAACAAGAAATTGAAAACAGAATTTTTAATTCTGAAAATTTCTCCATTTTGATTATTTCTTTATAAAATATAATTTTAATTTTTCACTCAAAAAGTTTCATTATATTTCTAATTTTTAAATGCAAAATCAGAATTATATTTCATAAAGAAATAATCAAAATGGAGAAATTTTCAGAATTAAAAATTCTGTTTTCAATTTCGTGTTTTGAAACAAAACAATATGTTTAGTGTATAGTTTGTATAATTTTGACTCACTTGAGATCAAGTATACTCAGCTTTAAAAGATGTAAAATTTACAATAATTGTAGAATAATTGTACATTTTTTTAATATATATTTTGAAGTTCTTTGTTAAAATTAACTATTATTATCAAAACTTATTACGGAAACTGAATATTTAAACATTTTAATGCTGAAATGGGTACCTTTTTGCTTCTTCGTGCGAGATAGGTACCTTTTTGTGGTACGCTTTTGCTGCTACGCTCGAGATATCTAACTTTTTGCTGCGGCGCTCGAAATAGGTACCTTCTTGTTACATTCTTATCTCTTGGATGATAGATATTATTTAGTTAGTTAATTAACCATTTGTAGAATGATAGTTTAAGTCTGTTTGAATAAGAACAATCCTTATAGATTTGCAGATAATAATAATATGAAGAAAAACAGGATATCAATAATAAAGATTATATCAAGATTACGATTTCTTCTAAAGCGAAAGAAAAAATACAAAATCTTAAATAACTGATGTTAAATACACAGTACCAGATTCTTATATATTTTTCTGCATCAGATATCTCTTAAAATCATTGACTTACTTACTGGACTTAAATTTACTTTAAGTGACTTCAAATGATTATAAGTGATTCTAATTGATTGTCACATGAATTCCATTCGCTCTATTTTCTGCAAGAGACACTAAAACCTGGCTTTCAGTAAACTGGAATTATGCGTCCTTAGAATTAAATGTCCGCGACATACCTCTAAAACATACAAAAATCATTGTTGCAGCCCTGCCTTTTTACGTTCGGAGTCCTTGAATTTTTGTAAAAGGCCGTAACCTAAACCATGCACAAATCTAGTTTTCAGTGTACTTTCACTGCTTTCTAGGCAAGTGCAAATTGTTTTTAATCCGTACTCGACCTAAAACCCGAACTGGTTCAACATTTCCTGGACCTTTTTCAGTATCTTTTATGGGGCTGTCCATAAATTACGTGACGCATTTTTCTTTCGTTTAAATAAAGACAAGAAAGAAATTGCCTCGCAGCCAAAAGGGATACAACGATAGAAACAAAAGAAAAACGCGTCACGTAATTTATGGACGACCCCTATGGTGATTCATGGTAGCTTATCATTTCGGAAATTTTTGAACATTTTTAAATTTAAGTTTCGGGCCGGTTTAAGTTTCTGGGATTTTTGAGCTGGTTCGAGCTTTCGGGCATTGTTGCTGATTTTTGAACACGAAACCAGACCGGGGCCGGCTTAACCTAAACTGATTTCTGGTAATAAACTGTTTTAACGATCTGTGTTCAAAATTTTCTTATTTAAGGTACTCGGAATAATATTTAAAATTTAATTCAAAAGAAGGAGAAGGCAAATGCCCATTAAGAAGGGTTTCGGAAGAGAGAGACACTGAACAAAGGGGTAGGGGACTATATATCAACAGTCAGAAGTGAAAGGAAAATGTCAATGATCAGATATCATATTTGAAAGGTGAGCGGTCACAGGTGAGATGACAGAGTTGAAAGGTCAGACGATGTGGAGCAAAAGTGAGAGATCAGATTTCAAATTTCAGGGGTCTGATTTCAAAAGTGAGAGGTGAAATTATTTTGATTGATTACAAGTGGCACTGAATGACTACAGACGAATTCAGCTTACTTCATCCGACTGCAACTGAATAACTCCAAATGACAAATCTTGTCAACTCTACCTTATCTCTTGACTTAATTTAGTCAAAGAAAATTGTGATTCAACAAATTGTATTTTCGTTCTCGTCCAATTCATTTCACTTATACACAACCTGATGATGAATAGTACTTGAAAGGTCATTGATCCTTTAAAAAAATGTAAGTGAAATCGACTGCATTTTCGAACGGCTATTCCCTATACTTTATAGTCTGAAGTGAAGCGATTCTGACACGGCCCTGGCACACTTACCAGATCGGCTACCGAGTGCGCTGGTACAGCGATAGTTATGCAAATCTGATTAGTATCCCCGTATTCATAAACCCCCAAGAAGACGAGGCAATACTCTCTAACATCAATATTCGCTCCTTATAGGAAATTTATTACGTTGCTTATCCCATTGACTTCTCGACTCTCACTCTCGGATTCTCACACGTCCGCCCACGCTGGAAAGACGGTCAAGGCCCAAACTTTACAGACTCTAAGTTCGATTTCGGGCTTCCGGGAAACCTAGACGCCGCTGGGTCTTCCGGTCTGTCTAGAATCGCGTGCTCGCGTGACCTGAACTGTACACACGTAACTGGGCCTAATCATCTTCAATTATGATTTCGGAAGCTCGAGATCTCATGCCCACTTAGGATTATTAAAATTGCACTCATTCTTTAAATGGCTTACACGGAAGTCTCTACTGGGTTTAAAGGTCAGCGGCAATCGGTGATGCGTGATTACGTGAAACCCCTGAGATGTTTTAGGCTTTAGATTCTTTGGATTGTTCGTGACGCTTCGCATTCGATGATTCGCTTATCAGATCGACCGATCAGGATCTTCGTATTCAGCGCACGATCGGCCTCGGCCAAATCCGCGTGAACAATGATTTATCGCGCCGAGGTAGCGCACCGGCACGGCGCTCAACCACCTCCATGCACAACTGATTCTACACCTTGGATTGGGCCTTTTTTTAAACTGCTATACATCCATGTTGCCAGGAAAGACATGTCACGTCGATTTGGATGGGTGAATTAAGTACGAAATGATGGTTTATTGATTCTTTATGGGATTGTATTTAGAAGAGAGACCAAGTACACTCCTAACTCAAAATTTCGGTACACTAATATTTTTCAAAATTTTTTAATAATTCTAGTTTTTTAAATACAGTTTCTAAATCTTTGTTAATATTAATAAAGGGTTATTTATGCACTAAAATTATCTATATATTTCTTGTTGCATGTTTACAGATTTAACAACGGGTTGAATGTGAGACAAAATAACCTAACAAATCTCGTGAAAGTATTTAATCATGACTACTGTTTTAAAAAGTCAACGGTTAAGTCATTTAATCATAGTCATTGGAAAAACAGTAAAAAATCAATTTCTTACATTTTTCGCCTTTATAAGGACAGCATCCGTTATTTAAAGTTTTGGATAAAGTTCCTAACAGCTGAATTCTCCGATTTTCTTCAAACTTTGTATACTTATGTATTTTTGTGCGCTCATTACAAATATGATAGTTAAAATTGGAGACAAGGAGATTTTCATTGTATAACCATAAAAAACAAAACAAAAATCATGGCTTTTTGCGTTTATCTAAGCCAAAAGACAAAATATTTCAAACAAAAGACATAGATCTCATCAAAATACATATTTTTTGTAACATACATTTTTTTTAAGAGTGATAATTTTCGCGAAAATGAGTGATAATCGATTTCCATTTTAAAAAATCTATGAAAATCATGGCTTTTTGCGTTCAGCCAAGCCATTACCCACAATATCGCTAAATATTTTGAACAAAGTTGTTTAGCTCATCAAGTTACACATTTTTTGTTTCAAACATTTTTATCTGATTTTTATAGAAAAAAAATCTTAAAAATCAAGGTTTTTTGCGTTTAGCTCCGCAAATACACAAAATTTCGCAAAATATTTTCAATAAAAGTTGTAGATCTTATTAAGATGCACATTTTTTGTTATGATAACTTTTTTCTACTGAACAACATTATTTCTGTGACCCGTCAGAGAGGTGCCTCCCCCACGGGACCTGGAAAAGGGGTAGGGGTTTGAACAAAATTATTTCTGTGACCAATCACAGGGGTGCCTTCCGGCCCTCCACGGGACCTGGAAAAGGGGTAGGGGTAGACCAACATTATTTCCGTGACCAGTCACAGGGGTGCCTTTCCGCTCCCCACGAGAAGCTGGAAATGGGTTGGGGGAAATGGTAGGGATTTGACCAGCATTATTTCTGTAATTAGTCACAGAAGTCCCTAATCAAACTTGTCGCCACTTAGAACCTGTATGGTTTTTTTCATGGTTTTGCCATGGAGATAGCCTAGTCGCCATTTTTCACTATCAAATTCGTAATCAGCGCATCAAATTACATAAATATGCGAAGTTTAAATAAAATTGGAGAATTCAGCTATTCGGAACTGCAACCCGAAATATTTATCGAATATTTTTTAATGATTTAAATTATTGAAATTTTGGTAAGATTCTTTAAATCTTTGTGAAATCTATCAAATTCTCGGTTAAAAATTTAAATTATTGAAATCTATGAGCACTTTCATATTCAATATTTATTATATTCACGTGAAACGTTCAAAATTTTCGTGAAATTTTTGAAATATTTGTGAAATGTTTTGAAATCTTTTAAAATCTATGAACACTTTTATAATCAATATAAATATTTCTATTTATTTGAATCCCACGAGTTTTTACAGTAATTATAGGGTTTGTTTTAATAATTACACTTTGTAAAATCTTTTGAAGGCTTTGTAAAATTTATTAAATTCTCGTGAAATATAAAAAAATATTGTGAAAGCTTTGATATATTTATGAATTTTTTTTAAATTTTCGTCAAATCATTAAAATCTTTCGTGAAATCATTTTAATCTTTGTAAAATCTTTTTCAATTTCTGTAAAGTTTTGGAAATATTTGCCAACATTTTTTTAATGATTCAAATTTTTGTAGAATCTTTTAAAATTTTCGAAATCGTTGGGAATTTTTGTGAGATCTTTATCAAATATATTTTAATTATTGAAATTAATAAAATTTTCTTGAAGTTTTTGTAAATTCTTTCAAATTATAAGTGAAATAAGTGAAGCAGTTTTGAAAGCTTTGAAGTCTTTCGTGAAGTCTTTATTATTTGTGAAATAATTTGTAATATTTTTAAATCTGCGAACTTTCATAATTATATTTATATTTATTTACATCCCAGCAACGTTAGCAGCATTTACAGGGTAATTTCTATATAAGTGACAATTTTTAAAATAATTGAAATCTTTTCTAATACCCGTGAAATCTTCGCAATCTTTTGAAAATCTTGGAAATATTTGTGATAACTTGAGAATCTTTGTGAAAACTTTTAAATTCTTGTAAAATTGTTTAAATATTTTTGAAATCTTATGAAATATTTCTGAAATGTTTTTATTCTTTTGAAATCTTGAAAATTTATGAAATCTTAAAAATTGTGTGAAATTCTCGTAACATTGTTTAAATATTTGTGAAATATTTAAATATCTTTTGAAATCCTTCTAAAATATTGGTAATTTTTAGGAAATCTTTGAAGTGTATGCAAAAGCTTTGGAATCATGTGAACTTTTTGAAATTCTCGTGAAATCTCTGCAATCTTTGTAGAAGCTTTGAAATCTTTGTATAAGGTATTAAAATCCTCTTTAAAATGATTTGAATGTTTTTTAATTTTGGTAAAATCTTTGTTAAATCTTGTACATCTATACAATTAAAAAAATATATATTTTAAATCATACTGAAATATTTTTTTATTTCTCGTAAAATATTTTAAATTACATAAAGCTTTTAAATCTTTGCAAATTCTTTGGAAATCGTTTGACATCTTTGGAATATCTCAAATTTTTGGAAATCTTTGAACTCTTTTATATTCATATTCATATTCATTCAAATCTCACCTATTTTTACAATAATTACAGTGTCATGTTTTATTAATTTTATTTCGTGAAACATTTTGTATCATTTGAAATCTTTATAATTTTTTTTTTAATTATTGACATCATATTCATATCTGTATTCATTCAAATCCTAGCAGTTTTCACTCTAATTATGGTGCAGTTATTAACTAATTTCGATTTATGAAAGTTTGTAATTTTTTTTAAATCTTTTAAAATCCTGAAATCTGGTGCCTCAATTTCAATGGTCATTTCTGCAGAATTTCAATTTTTAAAAGAAATTGCATAAAATTCTCACAATTTTCAATTTGAATTTCATTATAATTTCTAAAGTAACAACCTTCTCTTTCAATTTTGAAAAAAATGACCACCCTTCGTTGAAGCAACCCTTTACTCCAAACGCATCTCTTCTTTAAAAATTATAATTAAAAAAAAATCATAATATCTAAACGAAAATGATTAATCATATCAATATCGGAAACGACTTTTTGTTTAAACTTGAAGTGTTAAACTCGAGATTTATCAGATCCAGGTGTTTAAGTTTCAGAGATATCAAGCCTGCTAAGTTCGACGAAATGTCATTCATGCTTTCTTGAAATTTTCTTGCCTTATCTTTCTCAAGGCGAAAGGATGATGCCGTCGTACCCTGTACACTATCTAGGAGCATGATCTGGGCTCGTCATTGGAGAATGTGGGAGTGTTGTACCGTCGAATGTCGCTTTGACAACCACAACAAGGCGATCCATCCGCGACAGCGGAATGAGGTGTTGAAGGGGCGTTGACGATCGTCAGGTGTCGTCGAAGATGTCATCCTAGAGTCTTCGTCATCCTCCTGCAGCAGGCCTCGACACGAAAGGGTACAGTAATGAGAATTCCTAATGTCAGTCCATGTCGACCCTTCCAAAACAGATGTAATCGAATTCTCGAATTCGTAATGTGACAAAAAAAGTTGTTCTTGTGCCGAAATCCACTTCTCATTCATGTTCACATCATTCAAAAAGGGGATTGAAAAATGGCGTTCCAAAAGAGTACAGAAGCTATTATGATGAAGACGTGATTATTGCCTCGAAAAACTAGATAAATTCCAATAAAAATGGAAAAATATAAATATAAATATAAATGTAAAATATAAAAAAATTCTTGTTTTAGTTTTCTTGAAAGTTTTTGCAACTTTTAGAAAATTTGTTTACTAATCAGTAGTCTCAAATTATAATTTATTTTGAACAACAGAAATGATTTAATAGTCGAAAAGTAAAAAGTTCTATTCCAAGTTTTCAAAAAATTAGTTAATATTTATCCATAGTCTTAGAAACAAGAAATTTCTTATAAAATTATTATGTGACATAAATTGTTCAATATCGTAAAATTTTTATGTCGTTAGTGGTCCTACAAATCCAAAGTTTAAAAAATATTTAAGATGACGATCAATTATATGTGTGAAAAAAGTAGCTCATTTATAAATTTTTCGAGGAAATATTTTTAAGCTTCGCTAGAAAAAAACGCTTTGGTTTTAAAATTTAATTGATTCAAAGCATCCGAAGTTTAAAAAAATCCAAGATGTTGACAGTGAAATAAAAAAAATGTTTTGTTTCCACCGTTAGAATGTAATTGCCCTAAAACCCTTGTTAGAAAGTAAAGTTTATCTTCAAGCACTATACGTGAACTGTTGATCCTAAAAATAAAAAATTCTTAATAGAAATCGAAGATCCTGGCCAGAGAACTATTTTTACAACAATTAATCATTATTTTGAAATCTAAATTTTATAAATATTTTTTGATGTTGGCCAGTTACATATGTTATGGTTGAACTTCCAAAAATCTTAGATGTTCAAATCTTTCCCATTTTAATGTTATGAAAAACTTCCGGCGATTTTATCAGTGGATAAATATGTTGACATATTTGCCTCTTTTACGTGCATTCCTTTTTTGGTATGTAAATAAATGCCGCAGGAAACAACAAACGAATTTTAAAAATTTGAGATTTGTTTACTCTAGAAAAAGGCTACCACATCTTTGACTCCTTCATAATTATGGTTCCACTTCTCTAGGTCAGGGATTTGTTTAATCTTCGCTAACAGCTTATACACTTGTCACGTGAAAGGTGTCAACGTTGGGCGACATATTATAAATCAGTCGATTAAAGGGAATTAGAACACAACAGGTTTCGAAGCAGACGTCGAGACATGAATGCGACTGACGGAATTATGCCGGATTATAGGAATCCGGATGGTCTACAAGATGAAATCTATATTTTTCAGGTAGGAGATTTCCATTCATCCTAGGAATATATCTGCTGATCTCAAATCAACCACTAGATTTTGTCAGTTCTGATGTCTAACGTGGGCGGTTGTCAAGTTTGATATACTTAACAGAGTTTCAGCAGCTGGCCTCGAATTTCTGCAAAAGCTTTCCGTGTACTGTATTACGATGCAGGAATCCAGTAATGTATGCGCATAAATCACGACTTTACATTTGCAATAAAGAAGATATATTAATATTATTTGACCAGTGCACCTCGTTGGAAGGGCAGAAAGTGAAATATTGTTATTTCCCTAGCATTCAAATCTGGGAGGTATAATTACAAAACTCATCCTGATACCAAAATATCATGTCGATCTTTAACTTTTTCACTATCTTGACAGTTAATCTTCACCAGTTTCTTCATAATTTGTTCATGTATCATCGGTTTGAGTCCTTCTACATTTATTTTTAAAATAGATGTAAATTAGAAAGATCGAAATTTGGATAAGTTTAAGATTTTAAATAAGTTGAAAGTTTTTCTAGTGGATTTTGAAACAGTTCATGGAAATTAACTTAAATTACTTTAATAGAGTCAAAGAATTCCACGGAGATTAGTTTAAGGAAACATGCAGGCAAAAAATTTACCGACAGTATTTTAGTGTGGGTTCGTATCCCACCGCTGCCACTAAAATTATGTTCCTGTTACGTCCTGAATATAATTTCTATTTATGAACAAGATTTACTAGCCTCAACTAGCCAAATCTTGGAAATATTATTATCCACCTACGAAACTTTTGTTTTTCACCTTACTACTTATATCGGAGGAGTCCCAGATGTTGAAATTTTTATTTTTATTCTAAACTTGTAGTGGACTTTAAGAACTGCCTAAGATTTCATGGAACACAAATAAGCCCTAATAGAACTTAAATCTCCAATTGTTTCCAACTATGTTAGTCTTTGCAGAACTTCAAATATCTTCAAAGAAATCTATAAAACTTAATTATTCTTCAAGAAACTCTCACTTTTCTTCTGTCTTTCAAGTTTTATCTTCCACCTTCTACTCAACAAAAATTCACATCCTTCAATGCTGATAACAGATGACATACAAATTCGAAACGAAACACTAAACAGTTAATTTTTTTTCAAAAAAGGAACGATCTTCTCTTGCCTTGTATCTTAGTTCAGTTATCATTGTCCAAGTCTCAAGGTCACAGAGGGGACATCAATAAATTCTCAAGAAGTCTCCAGATTCGTTAACCAGAAAAAAGACTACAGACGCATCTATGTGACTCAGAGGTATTTTGGATTGGGATTGTTGATGGAGTGACTGTTCCTGTTTCTCCTTAAACTGAATTCGTAGCTGCTTATTGGCCCCCGCAGGGGTACCAACCTCGTCCCATTATCCCATGCTAATTCCTGACTATGGCTGTCACTGCCTCAGGGCAAAGACTGACAAGTAACACCTCTCGGCTCGTGTTCCCTTGGCGTAGGAGTGTCTCCTCGTTCCTGCCCCCCACCCCCCATATATAACCCCACAGAATAAGCATTGCTTTGTCCCCCTCGCGGTTCACCTTATCACTCCTCTTTCTTCTGCAGCGCCCTGTAGACCGAAAATCAACTCGTCATGCTCGCTTCATTTTCTCCCGACGGTAAAACAGCCATTTGTTAGGTCGTGTCAAACCGAGCGTCGCGGGGTGTCTAACTCGAATGGCATCAATTGGCGATTCATCCGATCGACGCTCATAATAAATATTCGAGTGGGTCCCAGTTTTGACCTGTCGATTTTCTCCTTTTTATTTTCCAATTTCGTATCAGTCTTTTGAAAATTTATCGGGTTTTGAACGGTACTTTTGGCACTGAAGTTATAAAATTACTTTTGGTCACCTAAGGAAGTTCTTCTGAAAGTGTTTTATTTGTGAGAGTTCAATGTCCCAAAATAATGCGTATTTCTTTATAATAATATTTTATAGCCCATTCTAGTACTTTTTACAAAAGCTATATTCAAATTTTTTCACAACAATTATTAAAGTTCGGTAAGTTAATTTTAGTGAAAATATAAGCGTGAAGAATTTGAAAATTTAAGTTTCTGGAAGAAAAATTAAATTTGGCATTAAAATGGTTTAAGGCAGATAAAACTTATAGGATTTATTCTTTATATGAGGTCAAGCTTACAAACAAAAAATTCGTTAAATATTCGGAAAACACAATACTTTTTATTTATTTCTAATATTTTTCTAATGTTTGCTTATATCGGGAAGATAACCTGAAAGCTTTATGTGGGATAACCCATTTATGTACAAAGCAGAATTTGTATTCAAAGACATATCCTCAAAAGAACAAAGTATTTCCTTGTCATTAGCTCACTGCCCCCCCCCCATATTTCATTTCTTTTAGTAAAAAAATAATTTTGAAATTTTCCATAAATTAAAAAAAAGTTTAAACCGTCCAAGGCTTTTATACGTTAAAAAGTGTTAATTTTGTTGTTATTGTAAACATTACAATTGAGTTACGTGAAATTAATAATTATTACAATAAAAGTATTGTAGAAATGACTGAAAATAATGTTACCTGAACCTTATGCATATTGCTAACATTCAAACTGAAAAAAAACACACACTGTAAGGGGTTTCTTTATAAAGTTCTTTATTATACACATTAAATATGTATCTTCGACCATAAATGATTAAAACTGGCCTTCTAAAACTATAATTGTATATTGGTGATAAAAAGCTATCTTTAATTTGTTTAAATTACCACTGAGAACGATGTTTTGCTTCTTTCACAGATCTTCGCGTAATTTTTCATAAGTAAATTTCCAGGATTGCTTCAAATATATTAACTAAATATTTTATAATCTTCTCAAATGATTTAAAAATAATTTCAATTTCGGTTTTAGACCTCTAGATCACCCTTAGTAAAAAAAATTGTAAAATACTCTTTTTTGATGAAGTCACCTTATACAAACTAATACAAACTAGAGTACTATACACAAGAGGCAAAAAGCTCTATTTTAACTTCTATTTTCTTCTATTTTTTAATTTCTTATTTTTAGGTGCATTTCTTAAAGTTCGTAAGTTCCTGTATAAATCTATAAGGCATCTTGGAATCGAACAATCAGGAAGTTCGTTAATGTGACTTTGAACTGAATGGTAAAGTAGCTAGTAGCTAATACAGGGATGATGGTTAGGAACCCACCTTAAACTGTAGATCAATTCAAAAGAGACTAGTTAATTCCCAAAAGAAAGCATCCATATCGAGGTGAAATTGCTTGGAGGTCAGCAGTTTATTATTATACCATTAAGCGATTTCCTTTTCGGGGTAGGCTAGACTCACTCGTTGAGGAGGAGAGAAATGTGAGGAAGAAGGTATAGTTTTTTTTCATCTCATCCATCTCATTCACTCTACTGACACTCTTTTTACTAACTATTTGTCGCCATACTGTTCTGTCCTGACATACTTCTCTAGCTTCTTTTATATCCATGCATTTTTTCAAGCAGGCCCTCGCGTTTCTATGGCTTCTTATGTCCCTTCTAACTAGGGCCTCATCCACACATTCTAACCATTCTTTTCGCGGTCTGTCTCTGGGCACGCTGCCATTTACTTTACCTAGATACATTTGTTTCGTTAGTCGTTCATTTTTCATTCTTTGATGATTATTTCGTTATTCACTTTGTCCATCAGTGTTTTCCCGCATATTATGCGCAGGAAACTCATGGCAATCGTTTTTTATCATTTTTGTGATAGGTCCATGTCTTGCTACCGCAAAACACAGTCGATTTAATTATAGTTTTTGTTTTATTTGCAAGCCTTCGATTGATTCTGCAATAATAACGTTAAAATCTGCGAGCGGTAACCCACGTACCCTTACTGTTTCGGGATTCACATCTTCTTCGTCGAAGAGGGCCATTCTTAGACATTTGTTCACGAATAATATAAACAGCCATGAGGACATAACGCAAGCACAGAAAAATTTTTTCCCTAGCCTCAAACTTTTTTCTGTGATCTGTCTTAAACTTAATATTTGATCCGTACATGATCTTCCTGTCATAAATACATTTCGGACTTCCTATATATTTTCTTCTGTTATTTTCAATACCTTATGAATAAGTACTTTTTATAATATTTTCCTTTCAGTACTTAATCAGCTGAAGGAACAGTTGCATTTATCTCCTTTTCGTTTTATTATTGGTGCGATAATAGATTTTTTCCAATCGTCTGGATACATAAATTCATCAATTCGCACATTTGATGTGGTATTTGATGTGGCGCCCCATAGCTTCCTGTCCCGTTTTAATATCAAAGCTTCTAGTATCTCTTCTCTATGATATAGCATTTCACCTCTACTATCTCTCATGCTGACAATCGCTTTTAATTTTTTCCCTGCATACTTTTAAAAGCAGTTGCTTGCTTCCTTCAAAGTTGTTTTGTATTTTCATCTCTTCTTCTGTTCTGATTTTATTTTTATTTTCCTTGGCTAGTACTTTGGGTATCCACTTATTGTGTCCGTGATCATTTTAAAATATAATCCTCTCGTGATCGGTAACAACTGTTAGTTCTCTCGTACGCTTTTTTCCTTTCTTGTTGGTCTGCCTGCTTTTCATCATTCCACCATGCATCACCAGGCATTCTTCCTACAACCTATCACCGTAGTACCACAGATTTCGATCGTACATCTAACAATGAGATTTCAGAACATAATCCATGCGCCCTCTATATCTTTCTTGCTTATGAGTGCTTTTCGAGTTGCCCTATATATGTTTTCGTTTATCTTATTCTGAAAATCTATTCGAACTTCCGGTTTCTTTAATTTCACGATTTTGATTCGCGTTTGTTTCGTTTCTTGGTTCTCCTTTTTCCCCATCCCTGACCTAAGTTTATTTTGGAAACCAGTAGATAATGATTATCATGATAATAATGATAATATAATAATAACAATAATAATAATAATAATAATAATAATGATAATATATACAGGGTGATTTTTTTAACTTGAAACTTTCAAATATCTCGAAAAATAGGCACTCTATGAAACAATGTTATGAATCAAAATTTAATCACTCTAAGGAATAAATAAACTGATGTTAAAATACTTTCCCTCACACCGTCCCTTTGGGGTGGGGGTGGGGGCAAGCTTGAAAAAAATGTTTAAAAAAATTCGAAACGAGACAAATCAGACGCATTTTTATGCAAAAAATCCGAATATGCAATAAAAAATAAGGGTTTCCATTTAAGATTTCGAACTTGCCCTCAATTCACCCCAGGGGGCGGTGTGGAGGAACTGATTTTAACATTAGTATATTAACTCCTTAGAGAGATTAAATTCTTATTCATAACATTTTTTCATAAAGTGCCTATATTTCAAGGTTATTGAAAGTTTCAATTTAAAAAAATCACCCGGTATATATATATATATATATACATATATAAATAATAATAATATGGTAATAAATAAAACCTAGGGCCTCAGTGGTTTAGTTGGTTAGACGCTCGGACTTCAACTCAGAGGTCCGCCGTTCGATCTCTGAGCCGGTACCGGTATCGAGGTTCTGGTGGTTCGGAACCCACCTTAAGCTGTAGGTTGCCATATCATGCACTTGACTGCAACCCAGTCTGTCAAGGATGGGATAAAAACCAGGCTTTGCCCAATATGACGGGGCACATTACTCTCATCAGATCACTTGACTGCATTATAAATGCGTCCGTGACTGATGATATACATCGGGAATAGCGTCGTGCAAAACTATTTCCAAATATATGAAAATGCAACCTTAACCAAATATGCCATCGACATGTTGAGCAGTAACCATCTTATGCCTGTGACAACATTTTAACTTTTATAACAACACGAGAATTCTAGATCAATCTAAAAAAAACTATACCTCTTTCCTCACATTACTTCCCTCCTCACCAAGTAAGTCACGCCTATCCTGAAAGGTAAATGGCTTAATAGTATAATAATAAACCACTAACCCTCAAGCAATTTTGCCCTCGGCAAGGAGAAGACTCGGAAAGGAGTCAGCGATCTCCTTGCGAAACGGCTCCGTCTTGAGGCATCTACTACTCGGTGGTTGCTGGTCATTTTTTGAGTAATAAACACACACATACACACACATAAACTTATATAAGACACTAGGAAATTAAACTAAAAGGACATCTAACTCATGACCTCTGTCCACCCTATTCTGGCCATCTTCCTTATGCCCTGTCTGATGAGGCTGCTTGGTGGCAGAGTGGATGTGGCTCACTTTACTGTGCAAAGAGGTCCGTGACATTCACTGTGCCTGGCGTACGCATATTTCCAGATCTTTGGAAACAACGAAATGTACCAAGATTTATCTTGGCGAGGGTGCCCAGTTTCGGTACATTGCCTAGAGGATAAAACACGGGTGTGGCACAATGTGGGCTTTCACGAGTACTCCCGTCCAAATTAAATCTATGATCCCTGAAAAATTAATACCAATTATAAGTTAGTGTTTAAAAATAAAAAATTTGCTTACTATTAGTTTTTTTTGCAAATTTTATTTTTTCGTTTATACCTTCATGGTAGCCACTATTCAGGTCTTAAAAACCGACCTGCAATCGTTCTACGGAGTTAAGGGCATTGGTGTTCCCAGTACAATTTATATGGGATTCAGAGGGTTTGAGAGTTCGCGACGCGCGTTAGCACCTTTTCATTTGGTCCCTCAGAGATGGAGCCTTGTTATTTGTATACGTCGGAATGGTCTTGAGAAAAATTGTGTGCATCTGGAAGTATATAAAAAAATGTTAAGTTAAAAAAATTGAAATACGAGAAAAAGATGTTTAAAATTTCGTTGAGTTTAGAATGTCATGACCTGATCAAATGTAAATTTACCTGCATTTTCCATGATTTTTAGATTTTAAAATGGGGTACAAAAACATCGCAAATTTTACTTATCTCCTTATGCCCGGAAATCTTTATGTAATAAAGAAGTAAGAGGTCTTTTTATAGAACATTTTTTAATGATACAAATTTCTTTTAGAGTTTTTTCGTATATTTGGTTGTTTGAGATAAAAATTATATTTAATGAAAAATAAATTGTCCTAGCCACAAGAGTTTTTGTTAAGCAAATGTTTAATTGTACATATAATAATCATAGTATATTGTTTAAAAAGTAACAAATATTTGATTTAATAAAGAAATTTTTCTGATTACTCGTAATTTTTTGACAACCCTGAATGTTTCATCCCACGGAATATACTTTGTCGCCTGCTAAGCTGATTTAAGTAGAAAAAGTATTTCAGGGTGGTCCATAAATACTCTCCAGCATATTCGAAAACCGCAGCTCTACAAAGAAATCAGTTATGAATTTTAATTGAATCAAACCCGTGGGAAAGATTAAAATTTCTACAAACGAGCAAAATCATAAAAAATGTCAAACTCCAAATATTGACTGATTAAGTTTACCTGAGAAAACATCTTTATCAATCAAAAGCTACCTTTTTCATGAATACATAGATATTGCGATAAAACTAACACTGCTTCTTACATAATACTTACGAGGAGATTATACCGAAAGATTTTTATCTCACACCTCCCGATCAAATCTGTAATAGACACTATTAGCCCGAAATTAATTCAATCAATTATATCAATTATACTTTAGCCACCAGCGACCACAGTTTACAACAACTCTGCCGTATAAATTATCTAAAAGATCATAAAATCATAAAGAAAAAAAGACTCATGAAATTTACCTGAGCCGAGATGAATCTTACGGGAGATTGCGTTAACTTATAATTATAGTCACAGGTAAGAATAATGAATGAATGAAACCACACTGGACCCCAACGGGAGAACGACTCTCATAAAACCATGTGAGAACTTTCAGAACCGAGGTTGGTAGTCACAGAATTCCAATCATAAAATCAACTCAGGAATGCGAAGAAGTTATGAATAAAGATTGATTACGCTTTTCAAGAAATGATAGAAATCATTGAAGACAAGCTTCTTTCTGCTACTTAGTTGTATACCAGAGAGAATGAGATAACTACAAGAAAAAACTGTTTTATTACCTCATAATTTAATACTTATTCCTCGAAGAGTTAAAGTTCTTAAAAATTAAATTTTTATTCCACTTAAATTTGATATCAAAGAACTATCAAGTTTGGCATGAAGACAAGATTCACGTCGGACATAAAATCAAGAAAGCATAAAAGATTTAATCTTGAATACAATCTCGGATCTCATAGAAATAAAGGAGCGAGTTGTTACGAGAAATAAAATAAGAGTCAACCTATCTTCCTATAATTGTCTCTTTTATTATGACAGGATGAGATTTCGCATTGAATGGTCTATGAGCTGAACTTCGAAAGAGCCGAACCGAACCAAAGAGAGAAAGTCCAGGGTTGTGAATCGTGGAATGACATTCGTCGACGCATCGTTTCGCGTGAGAAAGGAACGAGCTTCAAAGAGACCCTCGGACTTTCGTGGCAATCATATTTGTTACGCAGAATTTCATGAGGTGCCCTGAACAGATCGGTGTCGCGCCGCTTCGTGGTCTGTTGGCCTCGTGGAGGCTCGTTATACCACGGCGCTGCCTCGTAAATAACTGTCTTATATTCCCGTCCGTCCGTCCGTCCGTCCGCCCGTCTATCCTTACACCTCGCTTCCTCAACCTTTCCTTTTCTTTCGCATTTTTCCCCTTTATTTTTAAATTTCGCATTTTCGAAAGTGAATTTTTTCTGCCGCCCTCATGAAGAAACTATAGAGCTACATTTGGAGCAAACCGAGATATTCAATAAAAGCCTATGAGAGTTAAAAAAAAATAAAAATTCCGTTCTTCTGTTAATCACACAAGTTCTATTCATTAAAATTAAGAAAATGGTTAATTTTAATTATTCATATTCTAAATGTAGATATGCGAGATATTAATGCGCAAAGTGGCCAAGAATCCAGTCTCAGAAGGATATCTGTGCAGATTGCTTCTGAGTCAGGAATCCGTCTCTAAGAACTTCAACTTTCCTGACGAAGAAACTTAACATCTACAATCTGTCAGCAATTAATAAATGATAAAATGATGGTGAAAGTAATTATTTGTACTTAAATTTAAATTCATTGTTAAATTTTGTTGATAAAAAATATATCATAAATACAACAGTGTTCAGTTTGATAATTCAAATATTCGAATAAGTACAAAATAAAATAAAATTGTGTATAGAGTTTGGTCAAATTATTCATTGCTTATTAAAACAGTTAATACAAATTATAAAACAAATCAAAAAGGTCGATTTTAAAATAATACGAGCGGGTAGAGTTTTTAAATTTGAAATCTTTTAAATATAACTTGTAATTGTTTACAACTTTAAAAAATATTTTTTCCATAAAAATTTAAAATACTGGAATCTAACGTTTACAATTTCGTTTTTTTAAATTGTTCAACCCTTAACTGGTATTTTTCAAACAATATTTATAAATTTATTTATTATCTGCATTCGCGAATAAATCATTCTAGCGAATATTTAACAGATTTGTCAATGTTTCTCAAAATTTAAAAATGAAGAGCATAGGCATTATGTAAAACAATAAAAAAAGTGGTAATATCACCAAGCGGTTGCGATGTTGTCTAAAAGGTTAACGAGGTAATATTTATAGTTGTAGCATTATTTATGGTAATTATTAAAAATTATATTATTCGGTAACAATAATTAAATTTGCTCTAAAAATAAGATAGGTAGCTGGTTTTTAGAAGGATCTAAACTGACTAAAGTTACATTTCGTTGAATGTAAAATTTTCCCCTGTTAAAGTTTAGAAAAAGTATCACAAGGTTTTTAAATACTCACTCTAGTGATTTTGTATTAAATAAAAATTCTAAAAAGTTTAAATGTTGTTGTAAAAGTATAATTAGAAATATTTCAAATTGCTATTTCCCAATGCTAATAATTGAGTTATGATTTCTCAATTAACAAAAAAATGGTAAACGTTAGGTGTTATGTTCAAAAATCTCATACAGTTTAAAATATTATGCTGAGAAAAGTTGCATAGACGCCCTAATTTAAAATACATTTCTTTAAACATAATTTTTTCTTCAGTATTCAAATCTGTGAAGTCAAACTTAAAAATCAAAACCATTAAAATATTTTATAAGGCT